>JARFIW010001214.1:1067500-1072500 GCA_036346225.1 Platerodrilus igneus
CAGTGTTTCATGCTCCCCGACAAATTTGTGCTGTCGGTAAGTAGTGTAGTCACAGACTATCGGGCTACCTATTCCGTTCCTGGTACTTCGGTAGACGTGTTATCGGTCGAAAACCAGGTGGCGCCTTATATAAACATTTTGTAGCTTTAAGTTAGGGTTTATATAGGGTGTAAGGACTTAGATTTTAAGCTGTTACTGTGCTAACAGACTTTTCTTTTTTGTTTTTCTTTTGTGGCTTTGTCGCGATTGTTACGTGCAAATCAATTTGCACTTAAACATTGTTTTAGTTAGTTTTCTTGATGTGCGGAAGTTCCCGCCATAATTTTAAATACGCAAGAAGCGGGAACAATTTAAATAGACTGGGCGGGGCTTCCGTCGTCACAATAGTGCAATTGGCAAGTGTGAATTATCCCTATAGGGGTAAGGCAATGCTACAAAGAGTAGGGAGTTCCGCGTTCTCGCGCGGAAACGTGGCTTTACGCCGAACTTTGAAGTGAACAGTCGTGCGGGGTGTCGTGTTATCTTATTATGTAGATTTCCTTATCTTGATTATCTTTCCTTAATTACGCTATTCCTGTCTTCCACTGCATATAGTGAACGTTGAGTCATGACCTTGGATGCATCCCATGATCGTCTTTCGTTGATAATTTGGAGGTCCATTACTTCTACCATGTCTGCAGCTGATGCCAGTCTATTCTGCAGTCGTGATCTTCCTGTCCGGTTAGCGGATCCTGTCACTGAGTCTAGTACTCTCTAATTTTTTGTCATTGTTTTAATTTTATGTAACTTCGCTTAATTTGGCGCAATATAAATTATCAGTGACGTCATGGTGTATCTTATGAACTTTGGTAATTGTATTATCGGCTTTTAAGACCATCTATCGGCATTTCAATGTACCAGAATCTAAGTGTTACATTTTGTTAACTGCATTACCGACCAGATAAAACTTTAAACGAAGTGTAGCAATCTGTCACTCCTTGTCTTATTTTAGAGCCTTGTTGAGTTATGCCACACAATTTATCTTTAAATATTTTACACGGCTGCTGCACTTAAATATTTTACAGGGCCGTCAAACACGTGGCGGAATCTACCTAGGGTGGGTCCGTCCTAAGCAAACACCTCTCAACTAGACACCCAAACAAATATTCAAGGATTTTTCAAATAATTTTAAATGCCAAAAGTATACCCAAACACTAGTTCCACTTTTATAAATTTGATTAAAGCACTGCGTAGATATTAAATACTAATACCTGGAATCCAGATACAAGCGCCGCCTTCCAGCCGTCCTGAAGCCAAGTGACCAGCTGCAGGCACCTCCTGTAAATAAATAAGTAACTCGAGCAACTGGTAATCCCCAGACTATAAAACTACTAATATTTCTACAAATTTTATGTTATACAAATACTCAGATAACTCCAATTCCACTATGCTTTCGTCTTCAAACAATAACGGTACAGACCAGCACTCCTCTTTTAATTAACTTTTATTCGTAAAACTGCTACTATTTGCTATCTCCAGGTACAACTTGACTTTCAAAACTTTCTCGTAACTTTTAAATGTAATAAAACTCATAACAGTACAAAAACACGTCTATTTTTCAGTAATATAAAATTTGGAGTCCATTATAAAATAAATTCCGTCTTCTTTTGTTTCCGTTGCCATAACAACTATCTCTACGCACACTATGTAATTTATAATTATTAATAATTGATTAATAATACAGTTGTTTTCTCTAGATACATTCATTTTCTAGATGGTTTGCAATCCAGTGATTTATGTATATTGAACTTTTACAATATTGAAAATAGCTAACAAACTTTGATGGTTCAGCTTTTAAATTTCGTAACAGACATTTATGTCTTATTCGGTAAACGTCCTGTCATTACATAACCAATCTTTAATTGTTACAAACATATTCAAACTGAACTTCATTTACAAATTTTTAGTAGTATCACTTAACTCCTTAAAATTTTAAAGCGTACAGTATACCACACAATTTTGATATTTGTTTTACATTCAAAAGATTCTGAAAACGCTAACTCCAAATTAAATTTCATATACGTGCAACCATAACAATTAAAATACGTATACAATGCAAACTTATAACTAGCTTAGCCTGGTCTATGGCCGGTATATGTTGTTGAATGCAATGCAGTTTCAAAAGCTTTATAAATTTATAAACGTGGAATAGTTGTTGTTAATTTATAAACCAAAAATACCTGAAAGAAAATACTCAAACAAAACCAAATATACCCCATTCTAGCAAAGTCGTTTCAGCCCTATTTAAACATTTTATAAGCCCACCCCTTCTTGACAGTATATAAGGCCCCACTGATTTTAAATAAAAATGAAAATTTGCTTCCTGGATATAAGTAATTCTTTTAATGGTTGAGAAATTTTAAATTTTAGTTAAAATCACTATAGTTTTTTTCTTTATGTATGAGGATTCAGTGTTAGTTTCTGTATATTCTGTATAGTTTTAAGCTTGTTAGTATTATTTACAGTGTTAACTTTATTCTTGCGATACTTTATTTTCCACATGGAAATATGGATACAAATTTTCTATATGAAAACGTCCCGACATTCACCCTGTCATTCTCCAGTTCGTAAGTATTCCTTCTGCAAAATTCTTCTCACTCGATAAGGACCTTCGTTGGAAATACCAACTTGGCACAAATATTTCTTTCCCAATTTGACCTTCTCAATCTTTTAACAATAACAAGATCCCCAACTGAAAACCACTTGCTTCTTGATTTTCTTGTTACGTTTCTCCAACTCCCTTCTTTGTATCGTTTCGACTTGTTGTTTGGCTTTATGCAACAACTCCGTTATATCCTCCACTTTTGTTCAGCTCTCCACGGTCTTGCTGGAATCACCTTCTTCATCAATGTCACAGGACACATTCCTGTCACTGAACTTGGTACAAAATTAATATATTCTTCTATTTGCGGTAAATACCTTACCCACCGATCATGTTGTTCCTGCGTTATTAACCTCAAAACTTTATTACTTCTCGAATATATCTTTCACACGGATTTCCTTGAGGATGTCTGATACTACAGAATGTCATCTTTATTCCATCCTTCCTTAATTTACTTTCAACCCTTCTATTACGAAAATCGTTGCATTGTCCAACAATACCCTATTCTCTTACCTATTCGTTCTACAAACTTTCTTACAGAACTCAATACATGCCTAGAATTACATCTCCTCGCTGGATAAAGCTGCACAAACTTTGTAAAATATCAACTACAACTAAAATATGCTGATATCTGTTCCTACTCGGTATCAAATTACTCAAGTAATCCATTGCCACAATATCTAATGGACCTTCCGCTCTTATACATCTAACTTGATTCTGCAACACCACATTCTTATCCTTTCCTAACAAACACGTCTCACACAGATTTATGCAATTTTTCACCAATTTTCTATCATTTCGTGCATAGAAAGCTTCCCTAAATATCAAGAACGTCTTACGAATCCCTATATGACCAAACGAAGTATGAATTTCCTGGATCAGCTCAACGGCTACCTGTGTCGTTAACACTAATAATTCATCATCCCATAACCTTTTCACCAAAACTCCTCGACCATATAAAACCTCTGTCTTGTTCTAAATTCTCTCTGAATAATTTTCTCTGATCACCCTTATTTCTTCGTGTGCTTGCATCCGATGAAATCTGGCATTCGACCATCTTCCCAGAACTTCAAACACTTGCAATGCAATCAAAAATCCATTCCTACTATCCGTTAGCAACCCTTCATCCTTCCTACTAAAGAAATCAGCCGTAACATTTTCTTTACCAGGTTTATGTCTAATCTCAAAATCATATTCCTGCAATACTAACGCCCATCTATACAATCGACTGTTCAAAAACTCTTTCTTCTTCAGAAACGTGACCACTGTGTTATCCGATTCAACCAGAAATTTATTACCCAATAAATAAAATCTTAACTTCTTCACAGCATATACGATTGCCAGCATCTCTTTTTCCTTTTCAATTTCATTTTCTCCCGATGTATCCCCTGAATTCACAATAATCACCTCCGGCTCCACATATCCTCCAGCTTCATCCCTAGCATCCCCTGCTGCTACAGTCTTAACCACCGGTTGCCCTCTCACACCAGTCTCAACTCCATAAACTTTCCCTGACCTCGTGATTCTCTCCTCATCAGACATGTCCCTTTAATTTTCAAAATAAACTTCAATGATGTGCCCCACTAATCTACACAACCTCTGCAAATCTGAATCAGCCCTATCGAGCCCCACCTTTAGGCGAACAAATATTTTGTTGCGAAGTTATTTACCTATTCGAGCCCCACCTAATGTTTTACCGCCGCTAAAATCGACCAAAGTGTGAATATCAAATTACGTCTTAGCCTACTACAATAAATTCAAAACCTTCAACAACTGTCAAATAAATATATATGAAACGTCAATCAAATATTAATTTTCACTTTTAAATAGAATATATGCAACGTACAACTAACAAATCTACTCTGCCCCACGTTGGGCGCCATCTGTTATATATTGGTATATATTGAGTTATAGAGAACCCTTTTATAATCAATTACCACCTATTTTGTATTGTTTATTCATGATTACAGGATTGATCTTTCTTTTTTTTTATCTTAGGACAATTATGACAATTGCAACCGAATACACAAGCATTCTTCAAATAATTGTAAATCTGTTATATATACTGTGATCCTACCTTATTAGTGATAGGCGTAATATATCTATCTGTCACTCCTTGTCTTATTTTAGAGCCTTGTTGAGTTATGCCACACAATTTATCTTTAAATATTTTACACGGCTGCTGCACTTAAATATTTTACAGGGCCGTCAAACACGTGGCGGAATCTACCTAGGGTGGGTCCGTCCTAAGCAAACACCTCTCAACTAGACACCCAAACAAATATTCAAGGATTTTTCAAATAATTTTAAATGCCAAAAGTATACCCAAACACTAGTTCCACTTTTATAAATTTGATTA
>JARFIW010001214.1:1080000-1337500 GCA_036346225.1 Platerodrilus igneus
GTCTCTGTCTGTCTCTCTGTCTGTCCGTTTGTCTGTCTGTCTGACTGGCTGCCTGCCTGCCTGTCTGTCTGTCTATCTGTCCGTTTATCTGTCTGCCTGTGTCTTTCTGTCTATCTGTCTGTCTGCCTGTGTCTGTCTATCTGTCTGTCTGTCACTGTCAGTCTCTGTCTATCTCTGTCGGTTTCTGTGTCTGTCTGTCTGTATGTCTGTCTGTATGTCTGTTTGTATGTCTGTCTGTCTGTCTGTCTGTCTCTCTGTCTGTCTGTCTGTCTGTCTGTGTGTCTGCATTTTGAAGATGTTTGTTTTGGAATGCTAACCAAAACAAACATCTTCAAAATGCTGGTTGATTTCCTCTAGATGATTCTCAAATAGTTGATGCTAATGAAAATTTTAATGTTGCTATAAACTTACCTATGATTTTGGGATTATGTGACTATTTTAAAAAGATTATATTAAACTTACGTCAAGAACTAGTTCTAATTTGATCTAGTTTTGACACAAATGCCATAATTAATAGTAAAGCAGACGAGGAAGTAAAAATAGTTTTAAACAAAGTTCTTTGGAAAATTCCACACATCTCTGTCGAAGATGTTCAAAGAATAAAACTAGTTGAATGCGTAGCACAAAACCAGGATTTGCATATTCTCTTTAGAGGCTGGGAGTTGCATGAAAATCAGCTTCTGCAACAAACGCAACGTCATACTTGGAGTATAAAAACAGCCACACAGTTAGAAAAACCTTGCTTTGGTATTGTTGGATTTCAAACAAACCGAAAAAATAAAAATCAAAGTAATTACAGTCGATTTGATCACTGCAACTTAACAAACGTTAAACTGTATCTAAATTCGGAGATATATCCATATGATAATCTGAATTTAAATTTTGATATTAATCAGACTGCATCTTTATATGAAATGTATGAACAGTTTCAGCAATTGTACTACGAAAAGGAAAATGAACCGTTGTTCAACCCTGAAGAATTTAGAAATGTAGCGCCACTTGCTGTGATAGATTGTTCTAGACAAAACGAAGCACTCAAATCTGGTACTGTTGATATTAGGTTGGAATTTGAAACAAATAAAAATGTTCCTGCAAATACATTTTGTTATTGTCTCATATTTGTTGGAAATCCGTTTAAATCGTGCACTGCAAATGGGTTAAACTTTCTTCTCAAAATCGATGCTGATTTAATCATTTCCAAGTAATTCGGTAAATCTTCATGCAAATTGAAATCGCCATCTTCAGAGCTAATGTCTTTAAACGTTAGCAGATTGTATAAACCTCTCGTACCCGGGTATATCACATTATTTAATGTTATGTCACTGTTTTCCGGATTAATTTCCAATACACTTTTCCACAAACTCCATGAATCGGTTTCAGCATTATACTTTACTCCATAAATTGATTTGTCAATATTTTCGTCTTCGTCTCTAGCTAACATGTCCGCATAGTAAAGATGGAACGGTTCTTCTGGAACAAGTTGCTTAATTTTCTTTATAGGTGCATCCATGTCTTCGACTTTAATCTTTGTTGTAGGTAAGAGATTTTTTTCGGTGATTGCTTGTAAATGGGATGCGGTTACTTGCAAGGGATCGATCAATTGTTTGTGCATCTCTTTGAATTTTTGCTGAGATGTAGTGTATCCCTTTTTGTATGCCACAAACTTTTTTCGTACAGCATCTTGAATTTACTGAAGATTATGTTTATTTGCGATAAAATTCTTAACATCTGTCATCATCAGACTCTAGATGGTAACTAACTATTTTTTGAATAATGTCAAACATTTATATACTCGTCGAAATTCTTCCGATACCGACCTTTATCTATATCAAAATCTTTCACAATAGTTATAAAATTGTGTTTTGACTCACCCCCACCCCAACACTGCAAGCACATTTCTTTAAATTTTGGATATGTCATGTCACCACTTATATGATCAAGAAAGATATGGTGAAGGGTTGTGTCATCCTGTTTCCATAATGCGATTACATTCGAGTTATCTCTGAGTCTGTGTTTTAAGGCACTAGCGTAAGTTTGGCATAGGTAGAATGAATTTATTGCTTTATGTCTCCCAAACGAGAAAAACTGTGTGATCTTGCTTTGCACGTTTGCAGGTATATCATCGAAAACCATAATCGAATCTTCTTTGGTATCTCTGGGTTCAATCACATCATCAGAATTTTCATGGTAACCAATTTCTTCTTTTTATGGTGTAAATACGTTTCTTGACAATTCGTATTTCGGTTAATATAAACTTTTCGAAAATACATAGACATTTTGAAATCTAAGCCCATTCTAGTGCTAGCTCAGAGATATTAAAGCGTTGGTTTTTCCGCAGTTTGATGGCAGTGGGTAAGTAAGGCCGGTCTGACTTCAAAATGGTGCCCGCGTATGTTTTTCAATGTAACATACGCGTGCATCGTTTTGAAGCCAGACCGGCCTTATATACTTTTAATGTATAATATGTGTGGACACGTTTTGAAGTAGACTGGCTTTATATTACTTTCAATGGAACATACGTGTGTGACTTCAAAACACACGTATGCTACGTTGAAAAATGTAAGTGCATGCAGAGAAAATGTGGAGCTGTTTTGAATTTGGTTTTCTAGCGAGAAGTTATAAAGTAGGTCAGATGCAAAATATCGCATTCAAGTCAATTATGTTTAATTAAAGTTGCTTTTTACTTCACTACTTTACGACTCCTGGTTTAGCTCTAGACGCAATGTTAAAAACGACGAACGTTAAACTCGAGTTGCTTACTGATATTGAAAAAATAATGTTTTTAGAACGGGGAATTCGTGGTGGCGTTTCTCAATGTTTGAATAGACATGCCAAAGCAAATAACAAATATATGAATGCAGATTATGATCCGAATTTCGATTCTAAATATTTAATGTATTTTGATGTTAATAATTTATATGGAGCTGCAATGTCTGAATATCTTCCATATGGAGAATTTGAATTTTTAGATGGCATCAATCCAGATATAGTACGTTTAGACATACTTAATATTCCCGATGATTCTGATATAGGATATATTTTTGAATGCGATATACACTACCCAGTATCTTTACATGAATTTCACAGTGACTTACCGTTGGCGCCTGAACATATGATACCACCAGTACCTTCTAATAAATCAAACCTAAAGAAATTACTTACAACTTTATATCCAAAACTCAACTATATTATTCACTACAAGAATTTAAAAATGTATTTAAGCTACGGTTTAGAACTGAAAAAGATTCAAAAGGTTCTTCGGTTTAAACAAGTTCCTTGGTTAAAAGAATACATTGATTTGAATACGAAATTAAGACAACAGTCAAAAAACAGTTTCGATATATGCTTTTATAAAAATATGATAAATTCGGTTTATGGAAAATGATGGAAAACGTTCGGAAATGGATAGATGTGAAGTTAGTGACCAAATGGGAAGGATGGTTTGGAGCTCGTAGTTACATAGCAAAACCTAATTTTCACAGTTGCACTGTGTTAGACAAAGATCTTGTCTTAATATAAATGAATAAATTAGAGGTTTATTTAAACAAACCCATTTATGCAGGTTTCTCTATTCTAGATATTTCAAAAATCTATTTATATGAATTTCATTATAGTTATATAAAATTGCAATTTGCTAACAAAGCAAAGCTGCTATACACAGATACGGATAGTTTGATATACGAGTTTAGCGTTGAAGATATTTACTCTTATATCCAACAAGATATTCATAGATTTGATACTTCTGATTACGACCCCAATAATAAATATCATATCCCATTATCAAATAAAAAGGCTCCTGGTCTTATGAAAGATGAAAACAATGGTGATATCATGCTAGAGTTTGTAGGGCTTAGATCTAAAATGTACACTTACAGAGTTCAGGATAGGGTAATAAAAAAGTCAAAGTGATCTTCCTCAGCAAGTATTAAGCAAATTTCTTTTGATGATTATAAGAATGCTTTGTTTTATAAACAGACTGTACAGAAACAGCAATGTTTAATTAGATCAGTCAAACATGATATGTTTACTATAAAACAAAACAAAATTGTTCTTAATCCAAGTGATGATAAAAGAATTCTTAGTACTTCAACCACTGATACTAAACCTTGGGGGTATAACTATACACTCAGAAATGACTTGTAAAGCTTCAACCACTGGCTCAAATAAAGAATGCAATTTATTTTATCTTGATTAACATATAATATTTTTTTTAGTTATAAAAACTTCAGTGTTATGTTTATACTTGCAACAAGTACACCGCTTTTTTTTTATGTGTCTAAAATACGATACCTTTCAATCTATTTGAGTTGAACTATATTAGTGTAAATGTATTGTAGAGAAAAATAGTAGTAACCATTCTGTTAAAAAAAAATCCAGTTGTTTGTTAATAACGTACCAGTTAGTTTATTTGAGAAATGTATAAACTTTTATTTAAATTGCTTGTAAATATTAGCGGTTCTACTGACATAATATTGTAAAAAAGATGTAAAATAATAAATAGACTGTGATTGCTAAATGATTTATTGTTTTCCTTTTTCATAATTTGTAAAGGTACAGTAATAAAGTAATTATAATATTCTTATGCTGTTTGAGAGCGAATTGTATTTGACTATCTTATCATGTATTCCTATGCAATCAAAGTAATTGCATAGCGAACTGCTTTTGGAAGCAGTTGTTAAAATCGTCTTTATTTACGTTTTGATTCATGACCTAAGGTAAATAAAGACGATTTTTCATTCAAAGAAAATGTATTTTATGGTTCGCTATAAAATTCGATATTTGCAATTTTTTTCAGAAAATAAAGCAAATTCGAAATCTTGCATGATAACTATAAAAAATGCATATTTGCAATTTTTCAGGCAATGAACCAAATTTGTTATGTTGCTGAGAGCATCACTATTTCTTTTGCTTACATACTGTTTTTTATTCATTTCAGTATTGAAACAGTACGTTGTGTGTAATTTGAAATATAATCGTAGATGGGCACTCGACAATCTTAAAACCTGCAGGTACTTGAGGAAAAAATTCCACAAATTTTTAAAACCACTTGCAGTTATCCTACAATTAACATTGAAACAATTTTCTGTTGTGTAATTTAAATATTTTCTGACTACAAAAAAAATTACACACCACAAGCATTTTTTTCTTGTTCAACGAAGGCATAGAGTAAAATAAAACCTAGATTAGTTAAACGTTGTTTAAAGTAATCTGGTTGTGATTAGGTACACATAAAACATAATGCAGTTATCCTAGAATTAACGTTGTGTGTAATTTGAAATAAAATCGCACACCACAGCGTTTTTCTTTTGTTGCAAGGAAGGTCTAGTCTATTACACTTTAGAAAAAAAAATTACAAATTTTGCATTGTTTTCTGAAAAAAATTTCAAATGAAAATTTTATATATTCAGCTATCTAATTATTCTAATGAATAAAAAAACAGTATGTAAGCAAGAATAATGATGCTCTCAGCAAAAAAATAATGAGAACGATCAACATTGCATTCTTTGAGCCTTGGTTTCTGCTTTACAAAATCTTCATAGAATATCCAGCTATCCACATTTTTGATTCAGTATTACGCTACAATCCCATTCAGTTTGCAATTGCATTAAAGGAAAAAAAAAATTGAGAAGCTCAACAATCTCGCAATTAACATATATTGCATAGAAAATACTAAAATACTCCCATTTTGTTTAAGTGAAAATTTAGGAAAAAAATAGAACCTATTAATCTGATGTTGCATTTCTTGTAGAAGTTGATATTCATGCCATCCTTTAAATGGAATATGCAAATCGTGATTTTGTGCAACGCATGGCATTTTCCATAAAGCTTTGTTTAAAACAACTCTTATTTCTTCATCAGGTGTAGGATTAATTATAGCATTAGTTATCAAAAACTAGAACGTAGTAAAACTAACTTATGACGAAGGTTTAAAATAATTTTTTTAAAATTCAACGAAGGCATAGAGTAAAATAAAACCTAGATTAGTTAAACGTCGTTTAAAGTAAATGCGATGCAAGTGACTCTTAATCAACTAATATAGTAATATTGAATAAGTTTTAGATTATTGGGGGAAATAATTTGCTTTTCAGTAAAACTTAAAAAAATTGACTTTTATACATATATTGAAAGTTAGATTGATGTATCGTCGTGTACACGATTTAAATTTGTATATTTTCCAATTATGGTCATCAGTCTCAGTGGCGTAATTGGTAAACGCACAGTTCCGGCAAAACTGAGATGCAGGTTCAAATCCTGTCCAAGACCTTATATTTTTTTTTTCAATTACTAGCTCGATTTGAAATGATCATATGGGCATAAAAGTCTAAGTAATTATTTCATCTTATTAATTGCAATAAAACCTGCAAAGTCAGGTGAAACAGCACGAAGGCACAAATTGTGGGCTAGGTGATGCTGTACTTCCCATAATGTGTTCGTGTTAAATATTACATCTTTGCTACTCCTGTCCTGATGAGCCCCAATAAGGGCGAAATGCGTCGACAGGATGCCCTTGTGGCTAATATTGAATCACTTGCCATTAAATTTCATTCTTTGATATTTTTTAAGACATTAAATTTACTTATTTATATATATATATATATATATATATATATATATATATATATATATATATAGGTCATTGCGTTTACATTGAAAGCAGTTTGTATTTTATTTTGATAACAGAGT
This sequence comes from Platerodrilus igneus, assembly GCA_036346225.1. NCBI lineage: Eukaryota > Metazoa > Arthropoda > Insecta > Coleoptera > Lycidae > Platerodrilus > Platerodrilus igneus. The sequence continues at coordinate 1,086,685 of JARFIW010001214.1, forward strand.
GCATTACACGAGCCATGCATCGTCAGGAATTCTTTCATTGTCAAGGTGCTGCAATATAGCTTACAGTAAATTAAATTACACGACGTTAATTCTAGGATAACTGACTGCATAAATGTTTTAATACTGGTTTTAAAAATTAGGTTTTATTTTACCCTACGATTAAGGCGTGATTGATTTTTAAAGTACTAGATTTATGTGCTAGTATACAAGCCAAACAAGCCATTACACCTCAAAAGCATTTCCACGTCTATCCGCCATTCTCTATAGTTTGATGCCCCTCGCAACTTTTCAAAATCAAGTGCACCTTTAATATCATAGTTTTCAGAAGACATTTTTAATCAATCGGCGATGCAATACCACATACAATTTTCATACAATACAGTTGTTAAAACAAACCGTAAAGTATTCCAATACCGCTGTTACTATAACTGCACACAGTATTTCTGCAACATAATACGGCATTTTTTATCTTACATGCGCGATCGCGATTTCTTTTTCTTTAATTTCACTTTCCTGCATTAAATAAACGAGTCTGGGCCCATAACCATGTGCTAGTATACATAATCAGGTATTGAAATTAAAGAATTACAAAACATTTATTGTATCAAAAAAGGAATCATCAACGTGGTCACAAAACATACATAACTTCACATCTCCCACACTACAAGGAGAAAAACGTATGTTGAGGAAAAACCCCAATAACAAAGTAAAGAAGACAATATAAATATCACAATTTATCTCCAGTTAACTAAACGAAGTTTAAAACACCAGCAACATTTAACTGAAACAAAATTTACTAAATGATGAATATCAACTTCTACAAGAAACGCAACGTCATACATGGAACATTAAAACAACAACACAATTAGAAAAACCAAGTGATTGTTGGTTTCCAAACTAACCGAAAAAATATTTAACCAACATGAAACTCTATTTAAATTCAGAAATTTTCTCGTACGATAACTTAAATTTGAAGTTCGAGAATAAACAGACTGCGTTGTTATATGAGATGCATGCCCAGTTTCAGCAATCATACTACGAAAAGGAAAATGAACCACTTTTTAATCCTGAAGATTTATGAAGTATTGCGCCATTAGTAGTCATACATTGTTCTAGACAAAACGAAGTGTTAAAATCTGTTACTGTCGATATTAGATTAGAATTTGAAACTAGCAGAAACGTTTTGCCAAATACATTTTGTCATTGCCTTATACTTCATGATAAGATAGTCAAATACAATCCACTCTCAAACAGCATAAGAATATTATAATTACTTTATTACTGCACCTTTACAAATTATGAAAAAGAAAAAACAATAAATCATTTAGCAATCACAGTCTATTTATTATTTTACATGTTCAGGTGCCAAAGGTAAGTTACTGTGAATTTCATGTAAAGATACTGGGTAGTGTAATCGCATTAAAAAAAATATATATATCCTACATCACAATCATCGGGAATATTAAGTACGTCTAAACGTACTATTTCTGGACTGGTGCCATCTAAAAAAATTCAAATTCTCCATATGGAAGATATTCAGACATTGCAGCCCCATATAAATTATTAACATCAAAATACATTAAATATTTAGAATTAATATTCTGTCTTTTAATGCAATTGGAATTGTAGCGTAATACTGAATCAAAATGTGGATAGCTATAAAGTCCGAAACGGGAACAAACGTTGAACACCCTCTTTTAAGCAGATCATGATTGTTTATATTTACCTTCGAGTGTAACACTTCACTGTTAACTTTAAAATATCACTACTAACTTTGGTCACTAGCTAAATTACTTTATAATTAATATCTGTCGAGATTTATTGACTATTTATACATAATATGTTCTTATATAAGCAAAAACAACAACTGTAAAAGTTTAATAAGCAAGTTTCAGAATAATGCAAAATAATTGCATAGCGAATTGCTTTTGGAAGCAGTTGTTAAAATCATCTTTATTTACGTTTTGATTCATGACCTAAGGTAAATAGCTATAAAATTAGACATTTGCAATTTTTTCAGAAAATAAAGCAAATTCGAAATCTTGCATGATAACTATAAAAAATGCATATTTGCAATTTTTTTTCAAACAATGAACCAAATTCGTTATGTTGCTGAGAGCACCATTATTTTTGCTTACATACTGTTTTTTTATTCATTTCAGTATTGAAACAGTACTGACACTTTAAAAAAAATTACAAATTTGCATCGTTCTCTGAAAAAATTGCAAATGAAAATTTTATATATTCAGCTATCTAATTATTCTAATGAATAAAAAACAGTATGTTAGCAAAAATAATGATGCTTTCGGCCAAATTCCGATAACGATCAACATTGCATTCTTTGAGCCTTGGTTACTGCTTTACAAAATCTTCATAGAATATCTAGCTATCAACATTTTTTGATTCAGTATTACGCTACAATCCCATTCGTTTCCAATTGCATTAAAAGAAATAAAAAAATTGAGAAGCTCAACAATCTCACAATTAACCTTTATTGCATAGAAAATATTAAAATACTCACATTTTGTTTAAGTGAAAATTTAGGGGAAAAAATAGAACCTATTAATCTGTTGTTGCGTTTCTTGTAGAAGTTGATATTCATGCCATCATGTAAATGGAATATGCAAATCGTGATTTTGTGCAACGCATGGCATTTTCCATAAAACTTTGTTTAAAACAACTCTTATTTCTTCATCAGGTGTAGGATTAATTATAGCACGTAGTAAAACTAACTCATGACGGAGGTTTAAAATAATTTTTTTTAAATTCAACGAAGGCATAGAGTAAAATAAAAACCTAAATTAGTTAAATGTAATACAGTAATATAGAATAAGTTTTAGATTATTGGCGACATAATTTACTTTTCAGTAAAACTGAAAAAATGACTTTATACATTTAATTAGATTCAAAATAACATATATATATATATATATATATATATATATATATATATATATATAGGTATGTAATTGCGTTTACATTGAAAGCAGGTTGTATTTTATTTTGATAACAAAGTTCATTACACGAGCCATGCATGCATCGTCAGGAATTCTTTCATTGTCAAGGTGCTGCAATATAGCTTACAGTAAATTAAATTACACGACGTTAATTCTAGGATAAAACTGCAGAATGCTTTTTAATACTGGTTTTAAAAATTTGTGTACTTATCACAACCAGAAAACGACATTATATTTTTGTTTTAAAGCAAGATATTAAAATCATATTATTTATGATAGGTACAAGATCGCTTCTGTTAACGTTCCATTTCCACATAGCATGAGTGTAAATTATTAAACAAAATTGACAGTTTAATTTAATCTTGGATTAGATGGATTTAATCTCAGTTTACAGAACGGATGTAAAAACAATTTTTGACTTTTAATCTGAGTGCATATTTCGAATAGATGCTCTTAGTTTTTTGCGATTGAAATTAGAAATGCATCTGATATAAAATTGCAGAGTTGGCTTCAGTACGTAACTATGGAAATGAGAATGCTGAAGAAGTCAATATACTAGACTTTCGTTGACAAAGGAAAAAAAACGCATGTCGTATGTAATTTTTTGTAATCAAGTACTACAAATTAGACAATAGAAAAAGTCTATGAGATTGAGTATTCTGTAATATATTTAATTAAAATGTATAAAAGTCAATTTCTTTCAGTTGTACTGTAAAAGTAAATATTACAAATATGGTATAATAATGTGTTTAAAATCTATGGGAAACTAGTAACCAGCTAATCTTAGATTGTGTTGATCAATTATAATTGCTTTTAGGGTTTGGAGTTCCATTCATTCATTCATGCTGACTGAGTGGGTTTATTTATTATTCTGCTGATGTCAGCATTAAATTTCTCGCTGAATACATTTATTTTATTTTTCTGCAGACGTCAGCATTTCAAATTCAAATTTCAAATTTATTTCGTATAGATACAGTGTTCAATTAAAACATAATTACAGCCAATCTACAGTATAAGTGTAACATTGAGATCTATAAATTTGCACCTAGACCCAAATGGGTCTGTATGTGCAACAGTTTTACAATTAAAACTAATGCAGAATCAAAATATCGACATATTATTTAAAAAAACGCAGCCATATTTATTAAAGCCATTAAGGCCAAGACGAACTATAATAATTAGTATATAAAAATATAGTGCTAGTTTATTTTAAAGGCACCTGCAAATTGAAGTCAATAGAACTCAGAAAACACAGAGAAAGGTTTAATGGCTAGGTACGTTTAAAGATAACTGACAAACCTCAGGTGTTTTTAATATTTTAATCATAAAGCATCTAAACACCTTAAATAATTAGCATATATAAACTTTTTACATTTTACGGAAAATTGCTTATCATTTGTTAAGCTCCTAATGCTATTAGGTAACATATTATAGATTTTTACGCCCAAACTTGTAATGAATAATCTATTTGCTTGCTTTTGGAAAAATTGAACAGAGATACATGCATTTTTAACTATCCTGGTAACATATTTATGAGCATCGAATTCCTCAATTTCTTATTTCTAAAAATAAACTTACAGGCATTATAAAAATAAAGCATTCTAATATTTAGTATATCTTTAGAATATAGCATATATGTTGGATATAATCTAGGTTTACAGAATATTATTTTAAGGATGTAGTTCTGTATAATATTTAGAGGATGCAATGCATTCTTATACGAAGCTCCCCATATTATGATTTCGAATTGTAATAGTGATTCAACTAGGGCTTTATAAACAAAAATTAGTAATTTAATACTTAGTATTCTTTTAAGTTCATAAAACTTATAGATAAAATGTCTAATTTTAGTTACCATATTATTAATGTGGGGTGTCCATTTAAGGTGGTTATCCACTAATATACCAAGATATTTGATAGTTTGTACTTCATTTATTGTTTTATTAGAATTTAGGAGATTTATAGTCGAGTAATCAGGTCTACTAGCTTCAGTAAGTGAAAACGCAATATATTTTGTTTTCTCTATATTTAGCGACAATTTGTTATGATCTAGCCAATTTTTTATTTTCTCCATCCCATCCTCAGCTCTATGTTTAACACCAATCCATGTGTGCTTCTTCTTTTTATTGATACGATAATTGCATAGGATATCCAGGGCTTTAACTTTTTATATTTTACCTTTTTAATCTCAGTGATTTGACTACTTTTATATACATTGTTGAAAATGTTGGTAAAAGCTGACCATACATGGGGAGTTGCTTTCAAAAACAGCTTTCCAATTTACTTGACATATTTGACGAGAAAAACTAGCAATATCTATTTTATGTTTTACTTCAGTGATCAATTTAGGCGAAACAGGATTTTCATTCATAATTTGCAAATATACAGGATAGTGATCAGTTATATTATGATTTATTACTGACGAATTTATTTTAAATTGGTTTTTGTTAATATTAGTATTTACAAAGATATGATCAATACAGCTGCTTGATGTGTTAGTTACTCTAGTACATGTGTTTATATAGGATTTGTAACCCATAGACATTAATATTGATATATAACTATTAGATAAATCTGATATACCGTTAATATCTATATTAAAATCCCCTATAAGGATATTTACATTTTTGTCAGAAGCATTTGTTAAGTAATTTTCTAAATCAATCAAAAAATCATTATCAGAAGTTGAGGGTGACCTATAACATGCCATAATGTTGCATGTTACCTTGCCACATTCAAATAGTACTCTGGATATAGTTATCATAGAGAGCGGCAGAACTGTATGCGTTATTTCACAGACAATTTTTCTATTAATCAATAATACTAGTCCATCATTTTGTTTATGGTGCTGTTGTTGTATATTGTACTAAACCCAGGTATTGCAATTTGTTCCAGACTGAAATTTTCTCTGGTTTCACCAAGCACAATAATGTCTACCGACTTCAAATTACAGGATTCTAAAAAAAACTAAGAGCTCATCAAAATGACAGTAAACTCCCCTAACGTTAAGATGAAGTATTTGAAACATAGGTTCTAAGGTTAGCATCTTATTTTTAAAATCATCAATGTCATCCACCTGCATATAAATTGAAATATCAGACTGTATATTCCTGTCTATTTCATCTAATATTGATAACTCTAAATTAGCCATGAAATTTTATAATTATTAATAAGAAGTTTTAAGTATACTAAAATAAAATTAATTGGATGACTTCTCTATTCTGACAGTATAATTAACCAATACAAAAAAAGATAGTAATATAAAAGTGAACATAAATTTTATATATACATATTACTTACAGTATTACTTACAGGAATAATTAATTCTACTTCTCATTTTCATAATATGGTATTTGTATGTAGGGCACTCACTGCTATTTGCTTCATGATGAATATCATATTTTAAATTATACTTGGATACTGCATTTACACAGTTGCGGCATTTTTTAAAATCCTTAGGACATACGTTGAGTTTATGACATTCACCACAGAAAATACACGTTAGTTTGTTCTTACAGTTGGCTACCTTATGACCATAATCACAGCAGTTCATGCATCTGAGAACAGACATGTCTTCAAAGATTGCGCAACGTTCCCACTGTATGTAAACTTTGTTTATGGCCATAAATTTACTAAATAGTTCACCTGAGCACTCGGCAAATATGATGTGCTTTTTGTTATTGATAGATTTAATATAAGTTATGTTAAGATTATCATCAGGGGTTATGAACTCATTTTGATTTCTTATACAATTCATATACTCTTCTCGAGTTAAATTTTCGCTATTATTAACAATTATTTTTACATGAGTCCTTTTTAGTTGAGACAGTCGAACATCATATTTAACTGAAAAGTTTTTAGATTCCACCTCTCTCTTAAGCTTATTTGCTTCATCTTCAGAGCTACATTTATTAAAACTCCTCCATTATTAATTTCTTTTACCGAATAGATAGACACATTTATAGCATTTGGATCTACTTTTTTTGTATCTCTTCTTTAGTTTTAAGTGAGCTCTGTATGCTGGTCGGCTTAATTATAACCACTGGAACATTGTCCACTTTATAAGAATTAGCTTGAGACTCTTCAGTTTTTTTACTCAAGATATTTGCATGTTTGCTTAGAGCTTTATTCCATTTCTTTTATCTTGTCTTTGAGCATACTGATGATATTATTTTTATCAACTATGGTATCTTCTTTGTCTTTAATACTTTTTTGCAGCAATTTCACTAGATCGTAATTTCGACATTGTTTACAATTGAACTTTAGTATTCTGCCATTTAATGCCATACATCTTATTTCTGTTGCACTAAGCCCAGAACATTCATTACAATATAAATTTCTACACATGTCGCACGAAAAACACGGATTTTTTGTTAAAAATTACTTTGCAAAACAAAATCTAAAAATCCCCAAAACGTCATCAGTGTGAAAAGTTAAAGACTGAGTTTCCGGATATTTTAGATAATAGACTGACTAAAAATAAAAGTTCATGTTCAGAATAAGTATGTTTCGTCAAAATAGTAGCGGTATTTTGGTCAAATCGTATACTTCGTACGTTATACAGGTATTATTTTCGATATTTTTTTTATTTACTACTATTATTGTAGCTTTACGAATGTTTTTAGTACAATGCAGTTTATTATGCTAATAATGCATTTAGTTTCGAAGTTAGGGTTCTAAGTGGAACTATGTTTGTATATTTTCTTGAAAAATAAAATTTTGATTGAATTGCATTTTTATTTATAAAGAAAGGCGTATGTCTGTGTTAATATTTATATCATGATACGTAATCAAAGTAATCCTAAAATAATCAAATCTCTTAGGGTAGAATATGAAAATGAAACAATTATTGTTTCTTTTTTTTGACAACGATCCTAGGTCATGGATCGAAACATAAATAAAGACGATTTTGACAACTTCGAGGAGTTTATTTCCCAAAGAAAATTAAGAAAAATACAAAACAAACCACAGCAAACATGCAGGGAGTAATTATTGTTTCTTCCTAGCTGTGAATCATGATTTATTGGTACCAAAAAGTATAAGTTGTATAAACTATATTCTGCTTTATGAGACTACGTTTCGGAATTTACTTCCAGAGATTGAGAATCGGATAAATTAATATAACTTTCGGAACTTCTAAAAAATAGAACTACCTTACACATTACTAAAATGGTATACTGGCAATTTGTTCAAAAGATCTTTTACTCTTCTGGGTCTGTTGCTGCGTGTTTGTGCATGTGCAGGTGATTTGCAAAGCGTGTAGACCGTTAATTTTAAACTGGTATGTGCAGTTATATAAGAAATGATCTTTAGGCTATTTCTGAACACCTGTATGCCTTGGCCGTAAAATTTTTGTAGCGACCTTGAGTTATCTTTCCTCAGCAACAAGCCGCTTGTTGGTACGCAAAAAGACAATTTCACAATCTTGGTATACAAATAATTATTTGATAAGACAGTTAGGGGAAATTACACTTATTGAATTTGTTTCTCTTAGTCGTGTCTGTAACTTAAATATTTCTATATTTGTAATTGTCTATACCTCTATGGATTACAATAAACAAATGCATAGTAATATTCTCTATGGAAGCTTAAAAATCCAATTCTAGTTCCTCTTTATTCATCTACTTTCAAAGATCATTTTTCTATTTAAGATAAATAAACAAAATATGAATATATAGTGAAGAGCAGTCAATTTAAGCCTAGAATCCGCAAAATCTTAATCAGCATCAGTATAATGAATTTTACAAACAGGGTATAGTCGCGGGGTAATAGAACATCTAAACTTAAAAGAATACGAAAAGTAATTATTTATAACAAGGAGATATTTTTTGTTCTTCTCAATGACTTCACTTGAAAAGAGTTAAGTACACTCGAGGGATTTTGCGTTCAAAAAAGAGAATTAATTATTGTTTATTATCCTTGTAGACAAAAAAACTCATCCGCTTTTTGTAACATTCCGTTTATTTTGTTACCTTATATTAGAAAAATATGTATATAAAGACAATTAGTTTGTGTAAATAATTCATCAGTTTAAAATATAACAAAGAGCGCATTGCCCGCACATCCCCTCATAATTTTGACAGTTTGTTTTTGGAGAAAATCAAGAGGGCCGAGGTCTGTGACGTTTAGGGATTGAAGTTTGTCAAGTCGAGTTTTTGTAATATAAAACAAATCGCTTAGAGCGGATTTATTCAGTTTGTGCATGAAATATGTAGTTACAATATTATAGTTCATCGATCGTTTATTTTGGTGGTTCAGGGGAAGTTATAATACAAGTGCCGAGTTTTGATTGTTGATCTTCGCTAATAGCGCCACGTGCTGCACGGGGTTAATCATTCTGTTGTAGGTTGATGCATTCTCTTTTGTTGTTTGCGTTTTAGAAGTATTAATTAATGCCAATGAATTTGGGAGTTACTGTCTAGAGGATGAATGGAAATCTCGTTACGGTTGCTTTAGGCCCATAATATAAACCAGTTGTTGGGGATCAAGTAATAGATTAATTGTCACGTGTTTAAAAGTAGAAAACTCGACACCCCCAAAGTGTTGACTGGTACCATCCACCTTACAAGGTAAGCGACAGTATTCGTAGATTTTACAGTGCAGCCCCAAATACGTCGATTATAATATTAAACGTTTGTGCAATTAAATTAAGCACAACCCGTACATGAAGTTGTGTCAATCCCTTATCATCGAGTCCTAAAGTGTGTGCGCTTTATTGATACTTAACCTTTGTTGCGAACAACAAACACATTTAATTAGTATAAATTGTTAAACCCTATTATTTCCAATTAAGGTAATATTTAAGACAGTTGTACTGATACTTCCAGATATTCAAAATTATTATGATTACATATTTGCTGAATTAAGATCACAATTTACATTTTGAATTGGAAGTTATTGTTGCCGTTAAGTTAGTAGCGAGGGTTGCATGCACACGGCGTCCTACACATTACGTTTCAAATATTTTATTAGTTACTGTGTAAGTAGAGCAAGTGTGGGTGTCCTGTGCACTCAACTCCACCTTAATTTTATTACATATTGCTTTACTGGCCAGTACACCTTATAGTAATAATAATTGTATGCCATTTACTTTACCGACAATATTACTTGTGGTAATGTTTACATTTACTTGTTCATATATGTATGTGCCATATTTGTTTATGTAACCAACCCATGTATTTATTTCAGTCGTTGAAATTGGTAAATAGAATTAAGTAAAGTTGTCTACGTGCATTATTTTAGTAAGAAGTTTATGTTAGTAGGGTGAATTTAACCTCTCTACTCTGCGTGATTTTCTGAGGATTTTATGTTAAATATTGAGCTGCAAGGAGTCTACCGACCAGTGACGAGATTCTCCTTTTGTCATCTAGCATTGTGACATTACTGGTGGTGCCCACCCAATTTTTGACGTTTTACCGAATTCACATCTCATTATAATTGTCATCTTAGGGCATTTAGCAATCCCAATCTACGACTTTTGTCTGACCTACCCCTCACCGGCTAGAGCTAGGCCGCTCACAGGTCCCGATCCGTCCCTTGGTGTCGTAGTGCTGAATTGGCCCGTAACATTTTATATATAAAAATTCTACAATTTTTAGATAACATTATTATAATCAATAAGTTCGACTCTTTAAAAATCACTTCACCAATCGATTTAATAATATACAGATTCTATAAAAAGGTTTGAATACAATGGCACGGTGTAATGTCAACCTTGAACAACAAAGAAACACAGTGGGAAAAATTGTTTTTAAATTGCGTTATTCTAGAAAATATTATTAAGAATTAAGATCCATAACACCGAATTTTTTTAAATAACCAAAATAAGAAAAAGTAGTAATGCTGAAAAATCATATTTGCATCAAAACAATGTAGTTTAATTAATGTCGTACTTTATAGCAAAATTATAAAGTGCTTTGTTGACAAACGTTTGGGTTCAAAATTTTTCTCAATTTGTCACTCGCGGTGAGTTCTTATAATAATTAAATCCTAAATCATGTCCTAATAAAAGTGAATGATGTACCATGTATGCATTTTCAATTTTACAGACTACTGTATTACTTCAATGAACGCTGAACGCAGTTTCCTCCTTCAAATCAGTCACGTAATTGTTTAAACATGAACTACTACTAATGTCTTACGGAAAAGCAAATACAGCAAGCGCCTGTTCAAACTTCCCTCCCACATACTAGTCCATCGAACAAGTAAAAAGTTGTTGTGTACCTGAAATAACGAATGACTCCAAGGAGTACAACGTTTCCAAAACGTATTTATTTCGAAAGATGCGTTTATTATCAGAACGCTATGCTATCTCCTTTCAGTATCGCATGTTTAATTTTAATGGGAATTGTATCATGATTGCCTAGCCTTTACTGCATTTACTGCGTATCTATTTACAATTTATGAATGCTTTTTGGTTTAAGACAAGTTTAATTGCATGTAGAGTTATTTCTTTTGCTGAATGTGTATTGATGGATATGCTTCTCGGCGTTAATTAAAGTCAATTGCGATTCTTATACAGGGTGTTACAAGTTTGCTCTTTGCATAATATGCAAATTACGTATTTTTCATGATAAATAAATGTAGTTTTCTATCTTCTAGTACTATTTACATGTATTGTGTGACCATTATGACTCAATATTCCCCTAAATAACTCTATATATATATATATATATATATATTTTATTATGATGCCGCCGCACACCTGCTAAATGCCACCGCCCTGTGTCTCTAATTAACCTCAACTTTAAATATATTCCTTTTTATATACCTCGACTAGCTCAGTTTAATCCACACAGAGTGCACGACGATACGATAACAAAGAACGTTTAACCCCCCTTTTACTCTAGCTCCTTTCTACTTGAATGATATAAACGAATCAAACCAAAATATGTAAAAGACCAACAATATCTACACTTTACAGTTTAATAACTTTGATAATTTGATTTGATATTCATCAATTAACCCCTGAATCAAAATAATAATATCAGTCTGATTATGCCCAAATTATAACTCCCTTAAAGCCAGCAAAAACAACACCGTATACTACTGGAAGTATCTTTTGAACGTTCAAACGACCTTTTTCTCTACTTGAATTTTTAAAAAGATTTTTGATGACTCTTCTCAAATTAAATACTTCAATATATGCAAAAATTGTAAATATTAAAAATTGAAATAAAGCCTTATGCTAATAAACAATATTATTATTTCTGACCTGCGTTTTCCTTGCTTGTTTCCAATTCTTAGAACTGCCTCTTTATGTGATTGACCAGCACCCCTGGATTGTTTCCACTTAAACTATCTTGTTTACTGCGTAGTACAACTCGCCCAGTCTAACCCTTGGTTGTTTAATTTCTCCCTTCAATGCTCATATGTTTATGTAGACCACTGCTTTATTATATATCTTCGCTAAAGCAATTATTTAAATCTGTTTCTTAAATTAGTTCAATAGTAGTTACTTAGAATTCATTAGAGTATGTTATTTAGATTCGTACGCCAGAGTAGTCACTTAGATTCGTTCACCAGAGTGTTTACTTACTGGAAGTACCTTTTGAACTTTCAAACGACCTTTTTCTCTACTTAAATTTTTAAAAAGATTTTTGATGACCCCTCACAAATTAAATACTTCAATATATGCAAAAATTGTAAATATTAAAAATTGAAATAAAGCCTTATGCTAATAAAGAATATTCTTATTTCTGACCTGCGTTTTCCTTGCTTGTTTCCAATTCTTAGAACTGCCTCTGCATGTGATTGACCAGCACCCCTGGATTGTTTCCACTTAAACTCTCTTGTTTACTGCGTAGTACAACTCGCCCAGTCTAACCCTTGGTTGATTAATTTCTCTCTTCAATGCTCATATGCTTATGTAGACCACTGCTTAATTATATATCTTTGCTAAAGCAATTATTTAAATCCGTTTCTTAAATTAGTTCAATAGTAGTTACTTAGAATTCATTAGAGTATGTTATTTAGATTCGTTTGCCAGAGTAGTCACTTAGATTCGTTCACCAAAGTGTTTACTTAGAAATCATTCACCAGAGTGTATACTTAGAGCCCTAAATTATTAAATATTAAAATTAGGTTTAATTAATAATTATAACTTACGTTTTTCAAAGTTAACGGCAACTTTTATCGTAGATCGGCACTAGAATTATTCTTTTAAAATGTTTCTATCTCGACATTCACTAAATAATTATTTAAGTTTTACTATTTTCACTCCGCGTGATTATATACTTTGAACTGTTATAGATTGTGCCTTGGTCAAAGAAAGACTGATTGTTTACCAAGTCCGTGTTCTATATAAAGGCTCATCCTTTCACCTGTGCCATTGGTTTTCCGAGCATACTTTGTTAATTGAGGCGTTGTACTTTGCCTTATCTTGTAGCCTTCGGATTTTTTATGAAGTTACCATCAAAACTCGTGTTGAAGTGATGAATTTCCTTATGTAGGCATCTAATTTGTATAGTGTATTCCTCTGAATATCCAACTTTGAACTTTTTTCAAGTCACGTCTGCTTGTTTATATTTGCATGTATTCAAAATTTTCCCATTTAATTTATCATGTAACCAAACGTCTGTTTTGTTGTTTAGTACTCCAAAATCTGTTGGATTTTATCTGAATTTACGATGTACAGATCACGTAGTCAAATTTCTATGAACACGTATTTGAATGGGTTTATTTATTTTATGTGTTAAATGTTTTGAATGGGATTTTTTTATAGCTAGTATGCCTTTCACTAATTGCGTATTTATTTCAATAAAACTCGTTGTGTTTAAAATGTTATTCCTGCGTATTTGTTTTTAATTTTATGCTTGTATATTTAATTTAAAATGCATTATATGACGTACAAGTTATTTATCTTACTAAATAGATAGATAGATATATATTTGTACCCATATAGAATGGTAGTTACACTTATCCCTTTAAATAATACAATAAAAACTTTAAAAATACAAAGTTACATCTAAAATAAATAACAAATTACACATTAAATAATTTAAAATAACATACTAAAAATACTAGTCAAAGACATCCTCCAGAAATTCTTCTATGGTATAATAACATCGTTCGCGTAACAAGGCTAAAAGTGCACTTTTAAAAGCAAAAAGATTATTTAGGTCTTTGATCGAGGCTGGGAGTTTATTATATACAGTAGGGGCCATATACCAGAACGATAGTTTAAATCGTGTTGAAGTAAGCCCAGGACAATGTATAGCATTGGAATTTCGGGTGTTGTAACCATTAACAGAATTATAGGAAAGTTAGATCGATACTTGTAAAATAATAGGAGGGTATCACAAATGAATGCTGAAGCATAAGTGAGAACGTGAAGTTTTTTAAATAATGGTTTGCAATGAGTATACCTAGAGGTTTTGCAGACTATCCTAATTGCTTTCTTTTGCAGTTTAAATATTATTTTAATGTTTTTGAGAGAGCTGTTGCCCCAAAAAGCTAGTCCATATCGCATTTTTGAGTCAAATAGTGCATAGTATGCATTAAGAGTGCCAATTTCCGTTGATACCCTGGACACAGATCTAATAGCGTAGCAAGCAGAAGCTAAGGAATTAGCAAGCTTGGTTACATGCTCATTCCAGGTAAGGTTGCAATCAACCGTCAGACCTAGAAATTTGGTAGAAGTGGAACAGTTTAAATTACTGAGCTGTTTCATTTCTTTAATGCAATTCCAACCCTTGAAGGTCATGGAACAAGTTTTTTCGACGTTTACCGAAAGCTTATTTATCTTAAACCAATTATTGGCTGATGACATGTCTGAAGAGATGTGAGATTCAAGTGAAGTGATCGAAGAAGATTCCCAACTTAAGCTAATATCGTTCGCAAACAAGGTGACAGATGCGTATCTGATAGAAGTTACAAAGTCATTGATAAAAAATAAAAACAGTATAGGCCCCAATACAGAGCCTTGAGGCACACCTAGTTTTATTTCAAGTTTCGAAGATACATTATAATTTCCATTTCGAACTGATTGCGTACGTTCTCCAAGATATGATTGGAACCAATTATTGGGGATACCCTTACTCCATAAAAATAAAGTTTTTTAATAGTATCTCGTGATTTACAGAGTCAAAAGCTTTACTTATATCTACGAATACAGCAAAGAAAAGGAATTTACAGTGTTTATACTTGAATAAACATTAGTGAAAAATTATAAATAGCGTCCTTTGTTGATTTTTTCGCACAAAACCAAATTGAGTTGAAGCGAAAAGATCAAATTTATTAACAAAACTTAAGAGCCTGGATTTGACTAATGTCTCGATAATTTTTGAAAAAACTGACAACAATGATATTGGGCGGAAATTATGTACCACAAATAAACCTCCTTTGTGTAGAGGGATGACAATTGCATGTTTAAGACAGTCTGGGAAAATCCCTAAAGAGAAAGAGTCGTTTATGAGATCAGAAAGATGAATTAGAATGTTCTCAGGAAGATCGAGAAGTATTTTTGCAGGTATATTATCAGCACCAGAGCAACTTTTATTTTTAAACCAACTAATTACTTCCCTTACTTTTTGATAGCTTGTAGGACGGAGCATGAAATTATTAGGGTTACATTGTTTATTCGTATACAAATAATCGCTTGAAGCGGCAATGGAAACATGATTATTAGATACTAGGGAATAAGCTGCATTTACAAAATGTAAATTTAAGGTATCCGCTACCTTATCATCAAGACAGTTATTCAAAGATATGGTCTTTATAGCAGGATTAGTTCTTCCTGGTACCTCATTTATGATATGCCATAATTCTTTTTGTTTGCGTTTTGATACCAAGATTCGTTTAGTCATTGTAGTAATTTTTGCTAACTTGATTACAGATTCAAATATTTTCTTATAATTTAAATAATAGTTCCTTATAAATAATGAGTTAGGATAATGCTTGTATAAATAGTGTAAATATTTTTTATTTCTTGCAGAAATACGAATACCATTTGTCAACCAGGATTTATTATGCTTTTGTTTATATTCTTGAAGTGGAAATGACTTTTCAAAAGCTATTGAGAGGGCTGAAACTAGTGCTAAAAAATTTTGATTTAAACTCGGTAATGACTTAGATTTAGTTTTGTGATTAAAAACACGTCGTTTAATACCCTTTGAGCTATCCGGGTATAATGAAGTGCATGATCAGACAAGTCATTACTTATAGGTTCAGAACATAGGATCGCAGACGAATGAATATTTGAAATAATGTAGTCAATACAAGAAGCGGATTTTGAAGATAGACGTGTATCGTAGTGAACCTCCATAGTCATATTATACAACAACAATAAACGCTTAAAATTAATTAAATTTCTATCAGAAGAATTATTATAATTTAAGTTAAAGTCACCAGTTAAGATGACTTTACTATGAACCGAAGTTGCATTAAGGATTGTATCCAGGGCATCAAGGAAGTAGTCAATGTCACAGGTAGGTGATCGATAAATGCAAAAGATATGTAGATTATTAAATTTAGAATAGACATGACTAACCTCAAAGGTGGATTCAACCCTCAAGTGATCAAAGGTGGATTTACTTTCACAATTAAAATTAACAGTACTATATATTGCCGTGCCTCCATGTTGCAGAGAGTTTCTGCAAAAAATATTAATAAGATTATAGTTGTCAATATGGATATATTCATTGGGATTTAACCAATGTTCCGTTATGCATAATATGAAAGGAAAATTTAAAGATTCTAATATAATTAATAAGCTATCAACCTTGTTACATAAACTACGAATATTAAGTAATAGAAGTGAAAAGGGAATCTCTGGCGAATGCTTATTTAAAAAAACGATTTGCTATTAAAATCACATGTACTAGGCGGAAAAGAGTTATTTTTGTCAGCAGTAGTGTTTAGTGAATCCTCGTAAGTATTAATATAAGAATCTGGTAAGGATTCAATTGAATTGGTACAAGTATTATCAATACTAATTTTAATGCTCACCAGGCTGTTTTTGGTAGCAAGAAAATTAGGAAAATACGAAGTGAATTTATTTGTACTTTGCACTACATGTTGAAGAAGAAAAACTTTCCCGTTGTATTTCATGTGAAGTCCATGACGGGTGAAATGATCCACAGATAATATACTATTAATATCAAAGTAATTAAACACAGCATTTGAAGATGTGAGAAAATCATATATTTCAAGGTTTAAGGAATGAATGATCTTTTTCAACACTATACGGCCCTTTGTGCAATCTACGATATTCTTTAATAAAGACAATGTTGCAAGAGGTACTTTAGAACCTTTCAAAGCATTGCCAATGCCACCTAGTATAATAATAGAATCGAGTTTAGAGAAATCACTGAGTACTGCTGACACATTCTTTATAGACTGTTCTAATGTTGCACTGGGTTTACATTCTACATAAATTGTGTAGGAATCAGACCCTAATAGAGAATATAGGATTTCAGAAAATCGTCTAACATGGCTATCACCAAACAGCAATTTTTCGTTTGTAGGTAGATGTTATTGTTCTGATATTACACTTAGGTACTTCATTTTCATTAACAAATGGAGCATTCTTAGTAGCTGCATTACAAAGTTCTTCTTGTAGCGAGACATTATAATTTTCTTTGCAAGAATTTGAACTAGGTACATAATGTAATTTAACACCTCGATTTGTGCCACGTGGATGGACATGTGCCGGTATTTGATTTGTGGTCAACTGCTCATGGTCAATCTTTCCCAAATTTTCCTGCTCAGTTTGCAAAGCAACACTAACTGAACAGTTGTCATCCCCCCATTTATACTCAGTTTGAGAGCATACGTTAACACAAAACTTTTCCTTATGCACATTCAGATAAGCATCAAGACCACTAGCATCAGGTGTTTGCGTAGCTTTATTAGTTAGCGCCAGATTTTCAATTTTTTTATTATCTTCTAGTTTTATTTTGAGAGTTAACAGTTCATTTTCAAGTATCTTAGTTTTATGGGAAAATTCTTTTATTTGTAGTTGATTTTCTTTATTTGTATTTGATAAGGAATCTTCCATATTAACACTCTCTTCAAGACAAGTATCTAGTTGAGCGGTGAGACGTTGAATATGACGTCCCAGACTGTCACGTTCAATTTTCAGATTTTCATTCTCTGATTTTAGATTGCATATATCCTCAGTTAATTTGTTATATGCATCCAGTGTAATGGTCATCTTTGAACTATTGCAACAGCTAACTTTAAAGTTTTCAATTTTTGTGAATTTTTTTATTTTCGATTCAAGACAGCTCTTGTGATATATAGCATTACAGTTTACACAGATATAGTTACTATGGAACTTAGTACGACAACAGTTAAATACAAATCGTTCAGACATGATAGAGTATAGGATACTTTGACGATGGACACAAAATTGAGAAGTGAGGAAAGGTAAGTGAATATAAACTCTTCACACTAGCGGGGTCCTTTGCAGTGTCTAACAAGTTCAAAGTAAAAACTGGACCACGGTAGGAATTACAGTAGAGTAACAAAGGTATATATGGGTACAATAAAAGGATGAATGATGTAACATAAGTTATAACAAATTGAAGATTATATGGAATGCAATAATTCATAAAATAGATGATAACAGCCACAATAAAATAAACAAGAATTTATACAATTATAAGGTGAATTATTGTATTCAAAATCATTCAAATATTAGGAAATTTTAGTAACATTAAACCTTATCAAGCTGTTCAAAAGACAATACATATGGACAGCATTTGATGAATTTCCAGGTGAAACATAAAATGACTTAATGAAGGTCAACTAATTTCTATAAGAATTTATATATGCTTTTAGTCTTTTATGAATAATCAATCAGCCTTAAGTACAAAGCTGATGAAACTATTTTCATAAAACAAAGCACCATAACTTCACAATGTGATAAACTTGACAAGTATTTAAAACTATTTTTTACCACACAAAACAAGTATCAAAGCTGGAGCACAATAAACACAACACTTGTTATTCAATCCAAAAATGACGTTTAAATATGATTTGATTTTTGAAGAATGAGCGTCCTTTCATAAATTAAAGCTAGTTGTGATTTATATAGTGTGCTTGATATTAACTCGTTGCATGATTATCGAGTTACTTCTATTTTATGATGAAATTGTTTAGTTTTCTAAACTTTAGTGGTATTTACATGTAGCATACGACCCTTATGACTCAATATACCTCTAAATTACCCTATTATCATAGCAATATATATAAAAAATGTATCGACTGGTTCAAATTGCTAGTATAATAAATATATTAGGGAAGCAGTCAGTTAATTGTCAAATTAATAAAGCACTCTTTTATGCATTCAAGCTTTTGATAATATATAATTATTTGTAAATTCGTGATGAAGATATTAAATATTATCGAAAGCTTGAATGCATAAGAGTGTTTTATTAATTTAACAATTAACTGACACCTTTTCTAATATATTTATTATACTATATATATATATATATATATATATATATACATATTGCTGTGATAAGGGGTTGTTTAGGGGTGTATTGAGTTGTAAGGGTCGCGCAATGATTGTTAATAGCAATAGGAATCAGGAAACTGCATTTATTTAGCAGGAAAATAAATAATTTGCACATTATGTAAATAGCAAGCATTTAACACCCTGTATATGGATCGCAATTAACTTTAATCAATGCCAGTAAGCATATCTTCCAATAATAGAACACATATTCAGCAGAGAAACAATTATACATGTAATTAAACTACGTCAAGAAGCATTCAATAAGTTTATAAAATAGATACACATGAGATAAGATAAAACCTAGCAAGTCTTTATGCAATTACGCATGTAATAAAGAAGGAATAATAAAGCGCTTTGATAAGAAATGCACTTTCAAAGGTAAGTTTTAAATACTAGACATAAACGAAAACATGTGGATTTCCATCACTCATATTACATCAGTTATTTGTTCAATTCTTCAAAAGCTTTATCTACACAAAACAACAGACATAGGCTAAATTAAAGTCCAACAATAATAACAAAACAGGCGGTCAAAGATCGTAAAACAATATCAAATACCAGCATGATACGTAACTACAGAATAGTTTCGCCAGAAATAAACTTGAAAAACCTAGGAATACCAAAAACAACAATGGTTGGTTACAACACTTTGTAATGCTGTTCGGATAAACCAATCCAAATGTAGATAGCAAAAGCTATATAACGCCTAGAGTTGATAAGAAAGGGCAGTCTCAATTTGGAGCACGTCAAACCTGCAACACTCTTACTCGAATATTTACACGTCGAATAAATAAATTTTAAATTATATTATTGTGAAAAGTGGTGTTGTGTAATAATAGTTGATGACAAATTACGTTGAAGATATATGAAAAAGCTTTTGTCGAAAACGGCTCTAAGAAACCTACGAATTCTAAGTGTGATATTAAGAAGGAACTAAGTAAAAAATCTAATTCACAATTCTAAGACTGATATTCAGAACTTCTAAGGTGCATGTAAGAAATATAAGGTGTATCTAATTCCGAAAACTAAGGTGTATTTAAGGGATCTAAAAAGGATCTGAGGCGTATCCAAAAAAATACAAAGTTAAACACGAGGTGAATTTTGTAGACAAGGATTAACAAAATTATTGGTTCAAAGCACGTGTAGGAGTACAAAGCAGGGCATTGTTTTTCGATTGAAGATTATAAAAGGGGTGCTGATCTAACACACGCAACAGCAAACTAAAGGAAAAAGACTAATCAGAAATCACAGGTCAGGGCTAACTAGTATAAGGAATCTTTTCAAATTTAAATTTAAACACTAAATATATATTTTTTTCAATCTGTAAGGAGTCAACAAAAATATTCAATACGTTGAAATGTACGTAAAGAGGATAAAATGGTCTTGAACGTTCTAGATTTTTTTTCAGTAAAAGGTGTCATTTTTGGTGACTTTAAATTAAATTGAAGGGATATAATTTTTGGGATAAATGATCCAAATAATATTAATTGATTGAAGGGTTTATTTAAGGGATTACAAAACTGTGAAGTGTAGATATTATTTCCTTTCATTATATGAATATTGATTGACTTCATTTTATCATTCTAAAGACGTAAGATTCGAATGGTAAATTTATTTGATCATTGTAACGTTGTGCACTCAGTGTGAATTAAAGTGAGCTAGCCGTTGCATAATTAAAACCAGAAGATTAGAGAAAAACACAGAGCGGTGGCGTTCAACTGGACGTTCATTACATCAGGGCTAGGTAAGGATGAGGGGGACTACATAGCAATATATATATATATATATATATATATATATATATATATATTGCGGTGACAACGCCTTGCGTTGATGCTGTGATTCAGATACAACAAATTGTAAAATATGAAATGGTTGACTTTTCTTCCTTTCTAACTTTGCCTGGCTAGCTCAATGGAATTGATGGAGTTTACAAATGAAATCAAACACAGCAATATCACGAGGCATCTATACAGTCAAAAATATTTTCTCATACAAAATCATATAGAACATTTTCAGTATAGTTTATTTCAAACATCAAATTAGTTCTAACAAGGACCTATTTACTTAATTATCAAAATGTCTCTTACCTTATTTAGGTTTAAATTTACAGAACTAAATCTCTTCTCTTATAGATAGTTTACCTGGCTTTGATTTTCACGCTTGTAAGGTTTGTTGGGCAAAAAAGGTCCTTGACAGATAATCTATAAAACAATCAGAGTGTTTCGAACTTTAACTACAAACTTCCTGGTAAATACACCCTTAAAAAAAATAAAATGATTAAGACTTATTCTAGCTTAAATTTAAATGACAAATATTTAAATATCAGTTACAAACAATATTTTAGAAGTGATACTTGCAAAAATCCACAAAGTGCTTCTCAAATTCATAATTAACAGTATTAAGTATCTTCCGCTTCCGTTCTTTAATTGACGTGAAATCACAGTTTACAAAATCATGCATAAAATCTTCATTTAGAAACCAATGTACATCCTCGACTTAATTAATTATTTAAGTTAATTTTTAAATAGCTTTTTATCTTGAATAATTTTCCATGTTTATTACATTTAATAACTTCTATATTTATATGCAGGTTACGTTTAACTTTATCATCAGCGTTACATTTTAAAAAGGACTTCTTTATTTACTGTTACATTGTAATCATTAAATTACCGTATGCATAATGCTTACTTCAAAACGATCTCTTCAAAGGAACATTTCCGCGATCGAATTTATGAATGAATCTAATGTCGATTACTTCTGTTTATATAACCTCAGTCCGCCTAGAATGTACTAGTTCCGTATGGAACCTAGTACACCATAACGATGCAAGTTCCGGGAATTCTTCGTTTTATTACCTCATTAGCGTGATCCACTTATTAGTGACGTGTTTTGCTCGTCTTTCTCGAGACATATAAGGTTACACTGATTGCAAAAGCTAATACATAATGTTTATCAATTGTATGGGTTTTTCCAATGTTCCTGCGCTTCTTAGAATAAATGTTTGTTTATTTTAATGAGTTTGTACCATATATCTTAATAATCGGCGTATCCTCCTGAAAATTCTTTCTTAATCTCGTCTATTACGGAGAATTCTTTATTTAAAAGTGAACCTATGTTATACATAGTCAATTGATATGATTGATTTAGAGCTTTATAGTGCAAACGAGATACATTTCTAAAGAAAATATTTGCTTTCACGGTAAGACGTGTCTTTAATACAAATAATTAGGATTAAAATTGGAGTTTTAATTACAAAAAATTATTTATTTTTATGTACGGAAAGTGCATTTTTATTACAAACTAATGGCTGTGTATTTATTTTATAGTGATTATTTAAAAACACGGAACTATGTTTTTTTCGCTACTGCACATTCATTGCTATTTATTTGCAATCACTTTTTTATACAGGGTGATTATACACACGGAACTTGTATTTTCACTTACCAAAAAGTAAGCTTGTATTATACAGGTTGTAACCATGAATTTTTGAAAAGTTCAATTTTTCTGGATTCTTTTATATTGTAGAATTTAGGTTTGAATGACCTCTCCTGACCCCTTATTACATAAATATATATATATATATATATATATATATATATATATCCTAATATAAGTTATTTGCACTGATAGCTAATAAAATCTGAAAACTGAATATAATTTCAAAGTTAATAATTATTTTGATATTTACTATTTGACTATACTACATGTGAGGAAAATACTTCAAGGATGATAAAGGAGTAGATAAAAATATTTTGAATATAAGGAGGATTTATTAGCAATTAAAGTTTATTAAAGGTCTTAAAAGATATTTTAAAAAATTTGATTGAAAATAATATATATTTGAATAAATCAAAAATTTAAACAATATGCACTCATTTTTAGTAATGATGAAAAAGTAAAAAAATGATTTGCAAATTCATTAAGAAATTTTAATTATTTCAATTAATATTTAATAAAGAAAGAAAATTGTTCAATATTACAACTTTATTAACAACATTTATACAACAACTGAAGTTAGAACCTTCCACTAGTACTATGTTTGAACAACTCTAAGTAGAAATATAAAAGTTAAACATCAGTTTAAAATTGCATATTTTTTAATTGTTAACATTCAAAAAATTTATAACTTTAATAATTCATTAAATATATGGTCATCCCAGTGACAAAATATTAACATAAAAATTTCAACTAATTCAGTAATAAATGGTTTCTTTGAATGAATAGAAGAATGCAGTGTAATTAAAAATATGAGGGACGGTTAACTTTTTAATGTGACTTATGACTTATTTGAAAGTAAAGCACCAGTCTGAAATAGATCAAATAAAAATTATTTTTTAATACTTGGAACAGATAGAAACTTGGAATAAGATAAATTTTTATTATTTAATTATGACAATATATTATCATTGGAATTAATAATAGAGCTCATGTTAAACTATATACATGTATGAAAAATTGGCATGCACATGCATGCTTGCATGTTATATATGCACGTGCATGTCTGAATGTGTGCATACACACCATATCCAGACTCATCCACATTTTCTACATCCATATATGCACCCACCCATGTGTGCCCACACATGCATTTCTATATGCACACACAGATGCATACCCACATTTACATGCACGTACATGTATTGCATTCACTTTCTCAATAATTTGTTTTGTTTTATTGTGCATGGAGCCAAGTGTGTTACTCGAGTTTAACAATGGTTTTTTATAAACTTTTCACGTCTTTAGCATTAAAAGTTTGAATTTGTAGAAATGTTTCTGTAAAAACACTTTTAAATTTATTTTTGCTATTTTGTTAGTAAATATTGTATTGAGACTGTATTTTGTTTCAGGACCAATGACGTGACCTTACTAGTTGCCGCTTTCAGCATGAAGCGGCCCCTAATTGCCATATTATTGACTATGGCAATGACTACTGCTTCTATTGATATTATTCGCGTGTTTACTGATCCTGCTATTGAAAGATTTAATCATTTGGTGGTAGATAAAAATACTGGCCGTGTTTATATTGGAGCTGTTAACCGCCTCTATCAATTGTCTCCAGAATTAGAATTGGTTATAGCTGAGGTGACTGGTCCTGAATATGATTCTGATGAATGTTCTGTATTAGAGTGTACCACTTCAGTCAATAAGAAACTTACCGATAATGTAAATAAAGCATTAGTGATTGATTATGCAACAACACGTTTAGTATCATGTGGAAGTCTTTTTCAGGGCATTTGTTCTGTTCGAAACCTTCACAATATATCTGATGCTGCTCAACAAGTGCGTGAAGCAGTTGTTGCTAATAACGCCACTGCATCTACAGTGGCATTTATAGCTCCTGGTCCACCTCAACCACCAGTTACTCAAGTAATGTATGTGGGTGTCACGTTTACTTTGGGTTCCCCATATAGGTCAGAAGTTCCTGCAGTTAGCAGTAGGTCCTTAGAAAAAGGTAAAATATTTTCAATTGCCCAAACTGCAGTAACAACAGGAACAAGAATGTTTGTAAATTCACTTGCACGGGAGCGATATCCCATTACCTATATATATGGATTTAGTTCAGAACGGTTTAGTTATTTTTTAACCACACAAATGAAACACACAACATCGAGTCAGTTTATTACTAAATTAGTGAGAGTCTGTCAAGAGGATGAAAACTACTATTCATATACAGAAATTCCTATGGATTGCATTAGTGAAGCTCAAGGAGGTCGAAAATATAACTTAGTACAAGCGGCATATGTAGGAAAAGCAGGGTCAGATTTAGCTGTTGATTTAGGAATTACTGCACAGGATGATGTTCTTTTTGGGGTGTTTAGTGAAAGTGAACCTACACAAGGGAATCGTCCTTCAAATTTATCGGCACTGTGTGTATATTCCTTAAAAGCAATTCGTAGGAAATTCATGCAAAATATTAAGACCTGCTTCAATGGCATGGGGCAGAGGGGATTAGACTTCATTTCTCCCAGTCATCCATGTGTTTCCACTGTAAGTATATTTATATATATTAATATTATTTAGTGTGTTAGAAGTTAATAATTCTAATTTTAAAAAAATACAAGAATTGGTAAGAAGAATAACAATGAATCATAAGATTCTATAATTAAAATAAAAATTAATAGTAACGAGATACTATTATAATACTATTGTATTGCAATATAAATATATTTTCTAAATGAGGTAAAAGAAACACAGAAAAAATAAGGTTTAACAGTGAAAATAAATTTGGGTTCTGCAAAAATCTAGTGGAACATTAGAGTTTATTTTCTCAAATAGTTGTGGAAAGTTAATTGTCAAATTTGCAGAACTTATAAAGAAAAATTCATTTCAGACCTGCTTTAGGGTTTGTAAACTTAAATGTATTGATTATACTTGAGTAATCATGATGTTTAATATTTATTTTTGGTTTATAAGTAAAGTGACATAAGAATTTGTTACAAATTCTATTTAATTAATTTTGTGTGTCATGTACGTAGCAGACTATAACAGAAAAACGCATCTTAAAGAAAATACACCAATACTTTATCCATTTAACAAATAATGGACAACTGTTTTGTATTTAACTCAAATCCTAGTGTTCTAACAGCTTCAAGAAAAGTATTGTTTATACGGGCAATGAAATTGTGTTAATTAATTAATTAAATAACTAAGTTATTTATAGACTTAACAGAGTTTTTGCTGCATCTTCAATTTTCTAAGAATTTGTGTAATGACATTAATATTAAGAAAATATTTTGTTTCCATTGTAGTAGTCTTATCGAGCAATTTATGTTCTTCTGGGGAGATTTGCCTATTAACTTCATGACTAAAATTTAAATCAATTGCGAATATTAATTACACTGAACAACAAATTGTATTTTTTTGTTTCCTAATGTCAAATGGGCGTTTCTTATAGCATTTTCCCATCTGGTTACAAATCTGTTAACAGAATTTTTCTATTACCCTTCAGTCACAAGTTATTCATATTTTTGTAGTGGAACACTTTATTATGTAATGTTTACATTTGTTATGATATAAATTATTTTAACCATATCACTACCGAATCTCAAAATATTTTTTTTATAATGTGACAAATGGCCCAATAAAAATTCCTTTTTTTGCCTCAGTCTGGGAAACTTTTTTCTTAGATATTAGAATCTTTCACCATATTTATTTAAAGCTTTGACAGAAGAATTTGAGACTTTTTTTCCAGCAACAAGGTTTTCTCGCATTTTCCAGTCTTTTACAGAGTAGTGTTTATCCTTTGCCCTACCATCCCATTTGCAGAGGAAGCAACAGTACTTGGTGTATTCCATTTGCCTTTCTAACAAAACCCAATTGCCTCCTTAACAAAAGTGCCATGACTTTTAAATCACCAACATTTGCTCCACCCATGTTTTGTATACTTAATTTTTTTAAGTAAAGTTTTCATATTGTCATAGTTTTCCTTTGTATGTATTGCATGGGCAATATGAAGAGGGGTACCAATTTCCATTGTGGAGAAAATTTTCCTTCAAACTTGGAGTAGATGAATCAATAAATAGTCTCCACTAGTTGGTTTTGTATTTACATCCTAGTACATTTATTAGTTGTAGTGCAGCAGATTGTATGTTATTATATTTGAAATTAAGAGTTTGGCGCGATAGGAAAGTGTGCGCGTTGATTAGTGATGTAGAGGGAGATAGTGGGGGAAAGTGTTGGGGGTAGGTGGCGCAAGATATTAAGTTAGTTGCTCTTGGATAATCTATAGTTAGTTTAAGTTTTTAAGAAAGATTTGATGTAGTTGGATGAGAATAATTCAATGTACCAAAAACTGTCCGAATTCCGACCTGAGGTTTGTTTTGAAACAAGAAAATTTAAGTTGAGTAACCGAATTGTTGAATTTATTGAGTCTCATAGCGATTAAGGGCAATCCGGAAGATTACGTTGCGAATTTTATCCAGCACAGCACTTCATTTTGACGCCAACATGAGCTGGTACAGAGGCGAATTATTACTTGTTTTGTTAGAAGAATGAAGTTGTAAATTGGAAATACTTTTATTAAAATTGCCAGTTAAAAAGGAGCTGTAAATTATTGTTTGGACCGCTGTACCGCATTCCTGTACAGGCATAACATGGTCATGTGTTTCAATTGTGAGGGTGCAAGCTATTAATAGACCTTTGACGTCACGTAAGTAAGGAACCTGTTCCGAGTATAATTTAATTGCGTGAAGTGCTGATAAAGAATTTATGTGCATCTATTGTATTGATTATAAAAGCTTTTTGTTAGGTTTGGGTATTTTAACTGTTGGTCGCATAAGGCGTTGCGTATTAATTAGTAATAGACAGGTATACCTGTGAATTGAATAAATAAAGCGTGTTTTATTTAGGTTAAATTTGTTTATGTATATGATTATTGAAAAATTTAGTTTAAAAATGGTGGGAGAATCCGATGATATTACCGGCATATCTGCATTGCAGAAAATGATGTTTCAATTAACCACAAATGTGCTTCAAATGCAAAATAGTATTTCTCAATTAGCAAATCCGTTCGCGAAAATTCTGAAAATAAACCTCCTATTAGTGTACAGGTTGTACCGTCCGATGAGATAAATCCGACTGAAAATAAAAAATATATTGGCATGTTTAAAGATTTAGGTGGGTCTGAATTGCAGCTTCGACCCAATGGAAACTTGCATCCAAAGCAATTTTGCGGAAATTAAAAACATTGTTTATTGAAGCAGCAGTGCCACAATCTGCGAAATTAAACCTTGCTATTGGAGCTTTAAAATTATCCGCGGCTGAATGGGCATCTGCTCGCGAGGGTTCGTTTACAAAATTTGAAAATTTTGAAGAACAATTTAAGCAAAGATATTGGAATGAAGAGCATGAGCGCGAATTATTTTATCAATTAAAATACAGGGAGTATAAAATGGGCAAAGGACAGATTATGTGCTAAAATTAGCCATTTAGGCAGATTTTCTGTCTGAGGAAGTTAAGAAAGGAACTTTGGTTACATGGTTGTCCAAGCATTTCAGCGCAGAAGTGCAAAGAGGCATCTTATTACAGGGTATTTGGACTATTGAGGTTTTAGAGTCTTTCTTGCAAAAAATTGACCTAACCTATGATAGAATAGAAAGATTTATTCACCATTTCGGTACAAATTGCACATCTGGTAAGTCGAGAATAAGTAAAATTATAAAAAGTACATATATAAATTTTCAATTACAAAAATATTAAAATTAGTTATCTTGGCGTAGTAATTATAGTTAATCATGGTCCCTAATGTTAACGTATTGTAAATTTGTATAGGCCTATCATTTACATCATTGATATATCATACATACGTCATTTGTTAGTAAATTAATAGGTATAGCAAGCATGCTATGATCTAAGAACTATGTGTATAATTATGCTAAGTAAATATCACAAATCTGTTTTAGTGCCTATTAGATACTACAAAGACCCTATTTGCACAACTATCCTTACTCCATATAATTATTCCATAGGACATAACTGAGTATGCAAGCCCATAATAAACTGTTAGTAACCCAGTAATATCTAAATGTCTTCTCTAAGTTGCAATATAGCATAAAACGTTTTGTTTAGTTGCTTACAAGTATGGTCAATATGATCTTCCCATTCTAAGTTACTGTTAATATATATATATATATATATATATATATATATATATATATATATATTCCTAAAAACCTGGTTTTTGGAGCCAAATTTATAGAGGTCGATAGAGATGTTATTCTTAAGTTAGATCGTACATTATGAAAGTTAACAATATTAGTTTTTGATTCATTTAATACTAATTTGTTTCTTTGACACCAAGAAATCATTTCATCAATAACTTTTTTTAGTTGCAGTTCTAAATCCTCTATATTTGTTGCAGATATTGTAACTGTTGTATCATCTGCAAATAAAACAGTATATCCACTTTGAATGTTACTGGGGAGATCGTTAATGAAAATGGTAAATAACAAGGAACCCAATGTTGTTCCTTGGCCTACTCCAAGTTTGACATCCCATTCCCGTGAGTGGTGATCTAAGTATTTGACTTTGATTTTTCTGTTGCTCATATAGGAAATAATTCAATCTAATGGTGTTCCACGAATTCCTACAGTTGACAGTTTATCTACTAATATGAGTTTATCAACCAAGTCAAATGCCTTTGTAAAATCAAAAAATATGGTGATTACATAGTTACCTTTATTGATTTCCTGATAAAAATAATTCGTTAATTGGAAAGCAGCACTAGGTGTTGATTTATTTTTCACAATTCCATGTTGTGAGTGGTTAAAAATGTCATACTGTATAAGAAATGACATTATACGTTGACACGCAAGTTTTTCAAGAATTTTTGAGAAGATACTAATAATACAAATCTGTCGATAATTCTCGATATCTTTAGAATCTCCTTTTTTGAATACTGAAGTAACATTACCAATTTTCAAGTTTTCCGGGAATATGCCTTGTTGAAAAGATTTATTAACTAAAGTGGTAAGTGGTTGGATTATTTCTTGTGCAATTGATTTTATAATTAAACTTGTAAACTCATCATCTCCAGCAGATGCAGTATTGTTAAGGGTATTGATTGCAATAAGTATCTCATTTTTACTAATGTCATTCATGTATAACGAATTTGGATTAACTCTGCTGGAAACTGTGTGTGGTAAAGACATGTTTAAACCATAGCTTACTTTTAAAATATGCATTGCAATATTTGAGAAATTTTCCACAAATGCTTCACTAATAAGATGTTTATCAGTACTTAATTTCCCATCAGATTAATTGATATAAAGTTTCGTTTTTTGTTATTGGTGTTTTTCCCACATGAGTTTTTTATAATACTCCAAGTTACTTTAGATTTATTTTTGGCGAAGTGAATTTTATCACTGTAGTACTTAATCTTAGCGTCCTTAATCTGTTGTTTGTATAATTTTAATTGAAATTTATAATATTCATTTGTTTTAGATGTATTATTAATTTTAGCTTGCTGTGATAAGTTTAAAATATAGTTCTTTTTAAGTATTATATCAGTGGAAATCCATCGCTTGATGGGGATAAAAGTTATAATTCAAATCGTGACAAGGGGTTATGAACATAATCGAGTAAATAAAGATAGTCGCTTTAGACAATCGCAAAGTTATCGAAATGATAACAGTTTTCAGAAAGGGCTCAGGGAGTCCCGACATACTTATACAAGTGAAAACTGGCGTGCCACTAGTAGAGATGAGAATGAGAGGGCGGTGGTCAACACCGAATTAAATGGTAGGAAAGAAGTTAGATTACTAACTTCATGCATGTTAGAGCCTGACGAATTATTAAGCAATGAGGATGAAAAAATAGAAATCTTATTAGACACTGGTTGCCAAATTTCAGTAGTATCAGAGTTGTATTGTAATACGTTAAAAAGTGAACAAAAACTGCCTATTTTTCCACTTGGTAATGTAGTGGTTTCCGGGGCACTAGGAAGGCGAACAAAATAACTGAGCAAGTACTTTTGCATTAAGTTGGGACAAGTTACTGTTGATACTCTGCATGGTGGTTCCGAAGTTGAATCAGAAGCTAATTTTGGGCAGTGATTGGCTAGCCATAAATAAGGCCGAAATTGATGATCAAGATGAGACGATTAATTTCTCGATATTAAATTTAAAACTAAAATTTAGTGAAACTAAATTGGTTGACCCTTCGATTTCAATAAATTTAATAAATACTTGTCATAAATATGCTAGACACGTTTATTCTGAGGGGGGGTTTTCGGGTAGCAGCCTTAGAAGATGAAACATTTAATGATGTACAAAAGGAGAAATTACGAAATTTGTTAAGCTCCTATAGTACAGTGTTTTCAGATACCCCAGGTAGAACAGGAATCTATGAACACCAACTTATTATGAAAAACAAAAACTCATTTTTAAGCAGTCGTATCCTATACCCTTCGCTTATAGGGATGAGGTCCAAAATTAAAATAACAATATGGTGGAGTGTGGAATTATTTCCCAATGTCGCACCGAGTATGTTTCACTGCTTGTTACAGTGATAACGAACGATAAAAAAAAGCTCAAGTGTGTTTAGACACATGATTCTTAAATTCGAAGCTGGAAAAGGATAACATATTACTTCCCTCTTCAGAGGAGCTACTTATTAAATTTAAATATGGACAGGTATTGAACACTTTAGACATGCAGATTCAAACTCCTGATTGTAATGGGAAACCATTAGTTATTTATTGCATTCGTTTAACTAAAGAATGTAAAAACTTAAAACGGAATTTTAAAACCCTATAACAAGATTAGAGCAAAGAGGGATGGATTATGAGAAAAATTGAGTTGTTGAAAGAGAATAGTGAGGAGGAAGGATGGTACCATTTGTACAATGATATCTTGTTTAAAAAGGGTGATTCTGACTCACCTGGGTGGAAGTTATGTATTCCTAGTACCCAAATACAAGGACTGATTTGGCAACAGCATGTGGAAGCCGTGCATTTTAGGTATAAGAAAGTTTATGCTCAAATGAAAATATTCATTCTGGTGGCCAAAGATGCATAAACATATTCGACAAATTGTGAGGTCGTGCGAAATTTGTCAAAAAGCTAAGTTTGGGAAAACATCAATTGGTACTGTTAATTCAATAACCTCTAAAATACCTGACGAGCTTGTTTGTTTAGATTTGATGGGACCTTTGCTCATTTCTAGAGGAGTGGTGGCATATATCTTGGCTGTGGTGGACTCGCTTAGCAGGTTTGTGAAACTCTATGCTTTAAAGAAAGCTTCGACTAAGGCAATACTTAACTGCCTAGTCAATGACTACTTTCAGGTGGTTCAAATCCCTTGTAAGATTTTGACAGACAACGGTACACAATTCCATTTGAAACTGTGGGCAAGTACTTTGTCTTGATTTAATGTCAAAGTCTCACTACTTCAGTATATTTCCCGGAAGGCAATAAAACTGAGAGAGTTAATAGCGAACTTGGTAGACTTTTGAGAACCTTCTGCCATGACCAGCGCACCAAGCGGGCTTGCTATTTGAAGGAGGTTGAAATTTGCCTTAATCAAGCAGTGCATGGAGTAACTGGTTTTGCACCCCTGTATCTGCAAAGTGGTAAATCTGTCGCTAACAGTATTCATAAGCAAAACCTACTTGAGTTGGCAAGGCAACAAGTTTGACATTTAGCTCGGGAGCGCATAGTATCAAGAGCAGTTAAACAGAACTTAAAATTGGAACAGGCATTGTGTCCTGTAATTTTTCGAGTGGGCGATTTGGTGTTATGTAAACACTCAATTATTATCTTCTGCGTTGGCTGGTACTATTTCAAAGTTTTTTCTTGTATATGAGGGCCCCTATACTATTGCCAGTGTAGCGAGTGCCAACTCCTATAATTTGGTTGATGAGCAAGGCGTTTCTAAAGGGAAACATAATGTTAAAAATATAAAGGAATTCATTAAACCGGTAATCGTATCTGATTCTCACCTGGTGTAATGTGTTTAAAATTTTGGGCGAATATTAATTATTAAAGTTTGTTTTGGTATTTAACATGGTTTGTAGTTTATTTGTTAAATATTATCATATCCTATAATCATATTTTAGATTTTAGATTTTAGATGTAGTACAACAAATTGTATGTTATTATATTTGAAATTAAGAGTTTGGCGCAATAGGAAGTGTGCACGTTAATTAGTGATGTAGAGAGAGATAGTGGGGAAAGTGTTGGTGGTAGGTGGTATAAGATATTAAGTTAGTTGCTCTTGGATAATCGATAGTTAGTTTAAGTTTTTAAGAAAGATTTGATGGAAGTTGGATGAGAATAATTCAATGTACCAAAAACTGTCTGAACTCCGACCTGAGGTTTGTTTTGAACCAAAAAAATTTAAGTTGAGCAACCGAATTGTTGAATTTATTGAGTCTCATATAGCCATTAAGGGCAATCCGGAAGATTACGTTGCGAATTTTATCCAGCGCAGCACTTCATAGTACAGGAACATCCACACAGGACACCAACTGATTACACGATATTAAAAAAATGAAGAAAATCTGTTCACATATCCTATATGTGGAAATATGCATATTACTCTGTAATAGATTCCAACCTTATAACCTGGATCGCAACAGTTCAGCTTGAGCTTTTGACCAATTTAAATTCCGTACTAAGTTGTTAAGCTTGTAACATGTCATTTTACCTATAGTAAATGCCACGTTTCAGCTTGATTTATCTCTCCCTTTAAACCTCAGATTTTACTTTAAAAAGTCCATTGAACCTTAATATACACTTTTACTGTTAATAGATTTATTATAATCTCAGAATATATAAAGGTTATAGTACTTCATAAAGTACCGTGTTTGTTTTCTAATATTCATACTTGTTTGTAAAGTTGCCTACAATCCAGTATTCTTAGTATTTATTTTCACACTTCTACTTTGCAAAAGAGCTCTGTAGTTTTCTTTCCTTACAATTCCAAATACCCCGCTCTGATATTTGAGACAGTTGGTTGCCTGTCAAAACTTTCTGATAAAGGATCATTTCTTGTCTTGATTTTGTGCACAACAGGTCATTTTTGAGTTCCTGTTGATAAGAATTGACTATGAGGTCGTATCAAGTATGTATTCTTTTGTTAAATAATAAATGTGTAATCATTTAAATATTATTACAGATATCTTGCCTAGCGTTTCCTTTCCTTCATAAATTACAAATCCCACCGGATTACTTTTCCGATGGTAAGAATTTAATAGATGTATTTTAAATTCCTTTTCACTTGGTTTTGCGTGTTAAATAATTCACGTATTATATTTCAGGGTCGTTCTCTACCCCCATGTCTTCGTACTATTTATCTTACGTTCCGTAAAGACGCAGACTTGTTTTACTGTCGCTTTACTATAAGATGACAATGCCGTTGTATTTTAAATTACGCTACCCCAACATACAATTTTAGTTTTGTTGATTATTTTCTTAAAATTTGGTTTAATGTGGATCTATGAAGTTAAACACGGAATGTTTTTCAACTAGTTTGAATGCTAGCGAATTCTACCTCATCACTTGTTTTTGATGTTACCTGGGACTCCTGCAGTTTCTACACATTTGATTTGTATTTCTACAGATGTTCTGTTCAAAGAATTTCAGGGTAACAAAATATGTTATTCAATGCACATGTCAGGTATGACAAATTAAAGTATTATTTATCTACTCAAAATTAAATGAACTGACTTATGCAATATTAAATTTTCTCTTTATTTTATACTTGTAACTTGTATTAATTTTACTGATAATTTATCTAGTATTTACAAATATTAATTCTTATTATACATAGTCTTACTGGACGCATACTGTCATATACTGCCACATGTTTCATGAAACCTATGGTAGTCAAGTACATTTATTAATTTTGTTACGCTTTTAAAAGCACAAGATACTTTTCTTAGTATATTTGAACGTTTAGTTCACGTTAAATATTTTATCGACTTTTTATATGTTACGTTCACATATCTAAAAAACTCTCTTAAACTTATATAGCTACATTTACTAGTTGCATAAAAACGAGTATCATAATCTTTACTGATCTATTTATTTTATAAGACTTCATAGAACATTTATGATGTTTTTGTTTAAAACTTTATTTCTATAAAATTTAATAAATACACGATATAACTTGTCATAGTTCCTCACAGTTGTTTATTTTACAGTCATTAATTCACAAATTTTCTCCCCTTCGAGATTTTAAGTCTTTTGCAGCCTCTGCAACCTCAACGGTCGATGCTAGCTGCGCCAGAGTGTAATTTTTTTTATGCTCTGTCATGCGCCTATCCTTTTTATAATGCCTGAAAAAGGGTAGGGTGCAAGCTCATCTTGTGAAAATAAATGTAGAGTACCTATATCATATGTTTGGAAATCAAGATCCATGTCTTCTTCCATAGGTTCAATAATATTATCTGCAGCAGCAATATCATCGTCAAGTGTATATAGATAGATAGATAGATAGATAGATAGTATTAATATTAATAATAATAAGTACAAGTAATGCTAACAAATTATTTAATATTTTTAATACATGCTTTAATATGGAGTGGCAATATAAATATTAAGATAAGGCACGTAAGAACAAAGAGTTCTTGCATGTGCCATATGAAGTGATTGAAGTACTATAATATTTCGATGCACACTTGCAGTCGTAAATTGCAACTAACCTATAATCTCTTTAAGTTGATGTTATTATGTTTCAATAAAATTTTCCCCCATCATTCATATAGGTAGTATATTTGTAGGTTTATTAAATAGTTGGTGGTGCGACCGTCTACAATTGCTCTTAGGTTTTACTATTTTCAAAAATATATCTAGTAATTTTTTGCGGAATAGATTATAGTTGTTTATATTCCGTAATTGAAGTTGTTAAAGATGGTATAACTGAAGGCCCTGATAGGCGATAAATTTCTGCTTAACAGATTTCTTAATTTTTGGTACAATACAGACTTGTTTTAATACAAACTGGGTTCTGTTCGATAAATAATCCTGCAAATAGTAATTTTGGCAAACCTCTAATACCTAGGTGTTCTAACTTCTGTAATAGAGTGTGATGCTGTAGAGTGTCAAATGCTTTGGATATATCTAAGAACACGCCAATTTTCTTATTGTCCGAATCTAAGGCATCAACTACATTGATTAAAAATGAGAAAATAGCATTTTCTGTACATAACTTTTCCTTGAAACCAAATTGCGACTTGGCAAATAATTTATATTTAGTTAAGAATGACACTAGTCTTTTTTAATAGCTTTTTCAAATACTTTAGCCACACTGCTTATTAGTGATATAGGACAATAATTATTAATGTCATGTTTATTTCTTTTTTTATATATTGGCACCACTACTGCACGTTTTAGAATCTCCGGGAATTGACCATGTTGAAATCCTAGATGTATAATATGTTTTAGGGGTGAAGTAATTACCGTTTTAATCTCTTTTAGTGCTCTATTTGCATGGAGTCTAACCCTGCTGCTGCGTTACCTTTTAATGTGTCAATATGTTTGATAATTTCGTCGTCCGTTGTTGGCTCCAGGTATAATGAGTTTCTGCATTCCCTAATTTTAGCATGTTTTTCCCAAATTGGATCAACTCGTATTTTTTGTGACATTCTAATCCCCCCTGTGGCATAATGATTATTGAATAAAGTTGCAAGAAGTAGCTGATATTCTATTTTGTCACCATTATTATTATATGTGTAATCTATCGACCGTGATTTTGTATACCCCTTATTTATTACCTTGTTTACTATTCTCCAACTTTGTTTTGGATTACCTTTAGCTTGAGATATCTTTTTGCGATAGAAATCATATTTTGCTTTTCTTATCGTTTTGGTTACATAATTTCTATAATGTTTATAATATGCAGCAATATGATTCTGGACTTTTGGGGACAGGCAAATTCTGGCTGTGAAGAACTTGTCTGAGAGCTGATTGCAAGTTTGAGTACTGTACAGTATGCTTCGACTTTAGTGGAATTCCAATAGATTCGTCAAGCAAAAGTAGCAATATGTAACCTGATGTTTAACTTCTCACCACATCATAGGTATTGTAAAAGGCATTTTCATATGAAAGGATTTTAACGATGCAGGAGGATAGTGAATACATTCAAATTATAAAGGATAAGTTGGAAGAAATACCTGATTATAAACAATTTAAGATTATAGACGGCTTTCTCATAAAACACCTTAACGGTGAACATGTGTTAGACAAAAACTTTGCGAAATTAATTATTAAGGAATTACATCTTAAGTATGGTCATTTAGGGATCAGGAAGTTATGGCTAATATTTAGAGAAAACTTCTATGCCCAGAGGGACTTGGGACTCATTAAAGAAGTGGTAAGCACGTGTCACCTCTGTATCCTGGGGAAATACAAAAATCATATAAATCAGAATATCATTAAAAGTATTCAAGTAAACAATCCTTTAGATTTGGTCATAATAGATTATTTGAGCAATTTAGTACCTAGAGGAAGAGAAACAAACATATCCTAGTAGTGATAGAAGTCTTCTCGAAGTATACAAGATTATTTCCCACAAGGGACTGTAATACCATAGGAACTATTGATAAACTGGAACAATTTATTAACGAAAAGGGCAAATTTAAAAGAATTCTAGCGGACAATGCCACCTATTTCAACAATGCTAGATTTATATCGCATTGGGAAAATCAGCAAGTAAGGAAATCCAGCCGAGCGATATATCCAGGAGATATGTAAATTCCTGCGAATGACCTCCTACCATAGGTGGTTATTAAAAATTTGAGGGTTGGAAAAGGCACCTAAACACGTGTGCCAAACTGCACTTGCCATATGTGGGTCCATTTTTAGTAAATGACATGATAAAGGGGAACACATATGAGATAAAGGACATAGACTCGGGAACAATGAGGGGGAAGTTCTACATAAACTTAATCTACTACCCATACAAAGGGGACATGAATAAGTAAACAAAATGTAAAATAAATTTAGGTATAGGCATACATAGTGTAGTAAAATAGGATATGGGTATAAGAATAGGAATAGGTATGAATAGGGTAGTAAAATAGGACATAGGTATAAGATTAGGTAGATGTAAATAGGGGATTAACAAAGGGAGAGTTAGATTTGCAAAACAAAATAAAAATATAAGAATTTGTAGACCAATGTGAGTTTAATTTCAGTTGGGCGCCAAAAAGGACATTGTTCTAAAATTTTATATTTTAATTTGGGGGAGTAATGCTGTGATAAAGGGTTGTTCAGTGGTGTATTGACTAGTAAGGGTCGTGTAGTAACTATAAATAGCAATAGGAATCAGAAAACTGCATTTATGTAGCAGAAAAATAAGTCATTCGAACATTATGTAAATGTAAATAGCAAGCATTTAACACCCTGTATATAGACCATAATTAACTTTAAACAATACCAGAAAGCACATCTTTCGATAATAGAATGCGCATTCAGCAGAGAAATAATCGTACATGTAATTAAACATACGTTGAGAAGTGTTCTTCAAGTTTATAAAAATATAGACGCAGAAGATAAGATGAAACCCAACAAATCTTCATGCAATTATGCTGGAACCATAAGCGCTTTGATAAGAAAACGCATTTTCAAAGATCAGTTTAAATAAATACATGGACGAAAACAGCACTAGAGTAACATCATTTATTTTTGTACAATTATTCAAAAGCATTATCTATACAAAACAACAGATGTAAGTTGAAAGTCTGGCAAAGATAACAAATAATAAAGTATCAAAGATCGCAAATAAAGTCCATTACACGGAAATCCAAATTAATTTCATCAGAAAATACTGGAAATATTAAAGACAAACGTGGTTGGTCACAGCAATCTGTAATACTGCTTAGAACAAATCCCAAATGTAGTGGGAAAGGCTATATAAACACCCACGGTGATAAGACAAGGCAGTCTCAACTTAAAGCACGTTGAATTCGCAACACTTTTAATCAGAAATTGACGCGTCAGATGAGTAAAACTTATAGTATAGTGAACATAGTGCTGCATTAAGATTATATGAAAAGTTTTTGCCGTTTTTTTTTTAAGAAAACGTGAGTAGAAATTGGTTAATTAATTTAAATTAAATATTTTATAATGATATAGGGCTTCTAAGCTGCACCGAAAAGAAATTCTAATTCTAATCCATGGTCCTAAGGGGACAATTCAAATCTACGTCGAAAATACTTATGGTTCTGAGCTACGTCGAAAAGAAATTTTAATTCTAATCCATGGTCCTAAGGGGACAATTCTAATCCACGTCGGAAATACTTATGGTTCTAATTTGCATCGAAAACAATTCTAATTTTAATTCTGGTATAATTATGGGACAATTCTAATACGCTGCTATTGTAAGATCCGAAGTCTGAAATTTCAAGTGGTATTTAAGGGAAGAGATTCATAGCATAGGCAGATAAATATAGAACAAAGCACGAGGCGATTTTTGGAAAGCAAGGGGTAACTGTACTGAAATATTGGTTCGACAAAGCTGAGCATTGGTATTCGATTGAGGACAACAAGGGGGTGTTGATCCACAACACGAAACAACATATCAGAAAGATCACAGGTCAGATCTATTTAATTTTAAGAGATCTTTTCAATTTAAATTTTAATACTGAATTTATTCAATTTATCCAAAACTTGTAAAAAGTCAACAGAAACATTGCATACATTTAAACTTACGTAATAAATCATAAAGATTCTTTTGTAAAGGTGTAGTTTTTGGTGATTTTATATTGAACTAAAAGTATATAAATTTTTAAATAATCCATATGATATTAATTGATTGAAGGGTGTATTTAAAGAATTTCAAAAATTGTAAATATTATTTCCTTTCATTATATGAATGTTGCTTGACTTTGTTTTATCAATTCAAACAGGTAATCAGAAAGTTGTGAAAAAAGGAAAATTGATCATTACACTCCCGTCGGTAATGCATTAGAGCCACTATTTCAGTTGGTAACACAAATTAATATTTGCAAACTGATGCGCAAATAAGATATTACGTCATATAAATGTTTTAAATTACTACATCACATGCAAGAAAAACGAGAAAGGTACTCACGTAACTGTAGGACTCCTTACAGCATTACGCTTTTATAACGGCAGCTGGCGTCGGGGAACATTTCGGGCGTGGATAATCCGTTGGGCCCCCTGGTCGAATCCAAATTCAAATTTGTCTTCTTCTGTAGAGGAACACAGGAATACAGGTAAGGATGAACGATATCAGGTAAAAATGGGAGGAAACCTACATTGCCTGAAAAAGAAGACAAGAAACGGCACAAAGATAAACCACTAGGCACGACGTCTCGCTGACCAGTCCTGACTTGTCGGAAAATCCCCACTTTCTCCCACACTCCGCGCCTGCGTAATTCTTTGCGCAAACGCACTGTCTGAAGTGACGGAAACACGCGCACGTCTTTTAAAATTATTGGCGCGAAATCACTTAAATCCTACAAAATGTTTATTTTAGGCGCCACCTGGTTTTTTCCGACCGATAACACGTCTTCCGGATTACCAGGAAACGGAAAAGTGCACACACGAGTCTTTGATGTGGCGCAGTTATAATCGACAGCACAAATTTGTCAGGGAGCATGAAACACTACTTAAACTAAAACAAATGCGACAAGTCGCCTAACCTATATACTAAACTAAAGGTAACATTACAGTTTTCTAAGTGCATACGCACATGAGCGTTGCATCTAGACTGTTTCTTCGTTGGCAAAAAATGCCCAAATTTCAAAACGTTCAAAAGAGTGAGTAACTCTACACTCTAGCAAATTTTTAGGTACTGGTACTCTGCTTTAATAAACAATACACATCAAAACTTGTCCATAACATGGTTGTGAATTAACAAATTTACCAAAAGTACCTTCTTACTAATTCCTTACATTACTAACCTAACAAATTACATGACTACCATCAAGTTAGCTTTTTCACTCAATATTCAAAAAATAATTCCTACGTCTAGTCGTAAATACCAAACCTTAGGAAGATAAAAGGATAAAACAAAATCTCTAGTTATTATCGAAGATAATAGATAAGATAACGATATTAAGCTTAAGTTATTATCAAAGGTAATAGGTAAGATAACGATATTAAACTAAAGTTATTAAAGGTAATAGGTAAGATAAAGATATTAACTCAAGTTATTATCAAAGACAATAGGTAAGATAATGATAGAGTGGCTCCTTGGAGCCGTTACATAGGGAAATTCTCGTGCCCCTTAAAAAGAGCGACCTGTGAAGCAGGCCCGTTTGCAATAAACGGCATGAGGGACCGGCAAAGGCATTTGGGTGCATCCCTGCACCCGGCGTTAATCGATATCGGTGATACCCACACGATATACACACATATTTCTACATACACTCACACATTCACACACTCATACATACATTCACTGTTAGTGGCCATGTGCGCTGACAGCAGCACCGCATGACCTCACGAAAGATTCCCAGAGACGTGATCTGGGTGTCTGTGAAAACCTCCCGCACAACCACACGGTGACTAACGGAAATGAAAAGGCAGTAGAAATAGGAACGGTAGAAAGAGGGAGGTAGGTATTTTGAAATGCATAAGAGGCACTTCCAGGTAGAAGAAAATAGAGGAAGGGCTCGCATTGAGCTAAAGAGACAGAAAAGGTGGATAGCAAAGCACTACTCAACCAGTCCAATGTGGTCAGTAGCCGGAGTGAGGAAAAATCACTTATGTGGTAGATGGGTGTTCGGGACGAGAAAAGGTCTACCGAAAGAAAGTTAAGGCAGAAACGGAGACAGCGGGATAAGAAAGAGTGGAGTTTTTGGACAAGCGTCCGAGAGAATGTAGAGAGTTGTCCCTATAAAACACAGGTCGGTTTGAAAGACCACCTGCTATATTAATCCGACAAGTTAAGATATATCATAAGTTAAAAAATCAGTAGACTCTTAATGAAAACTAGTACAATCATATTCCTAACAAGTGCATCCACTACG
This sequence comes from Platerodrilus igneus, assembly GCA_036346225.1. Taxonomy (NCBI): domain Eukaryota; kingdom Metazoa; phylum Arthropoda; class Insecta; order Coleoptera; family Lycidae; genus Platerodrilus; species Platerodrilus igneus. The sequence continues at coordinate 1,128,550 of JARFIW010001214.1, forward strand.
ATAAGAAAATTAGACAAAAGTTGACACAACAACTTAAAAGTATCTCTACAGATACATTCACACAAAAAAAACCCAACTGTTGCAAGGTAATTTTTTAAAACGGTAACGCCCTAAACACACAAAAATGCCTAATTATAAGCAGTTAAATACAGACACACTGTCCCAATATGCTAAAACAACCGAGAATTTGATAAGATATCAGTAAAAGCGATAGCATCTCACCACAAGTTCAATAAAAACAACGAAAAAAATGTTTATATGTTATGATGACTTAGTTGAAAAAAACAAGTAATGATATAGGATAATGTGGGCGACTGTAATAATTCAGAGGAAAAACGCATGGAATAGAAAGTCCTAGTTTTTGGCAACTGCGAATATGGACTATTTCTTACAATGGCATAGGCCGCGGCTCCTATGTGAGCCCAAAGAAAAAAGCATCCACTCAAAACATCAGCTAAAACCAATCATAAAAATTCAATGAGTTATTGCAACCAAAGTTACGACAATTACCACAAAATTAAACGATGTAAGATAAATACTGAAAACAAAATAATCTGTTGTAGAAAAAGTGCGAGGATTAATTAAATGAAACGACAGAGTTATACTGGGAGACCTAGACAATAAACTGATATATGACTAACAATAAATTCAAGGAAAAGTCGAGAAGAAGCAAAAGATAGCTAGTTTAAGGTAAATAAGTTAAACGATAAAAGGTAGGTGCTGTATAATGGAAGGAATAAGTAATTAAAGTTACTACTTGATAGTAAGGACCAAAAACATTAGGTAAATTGTTAAGGAATGGAACGTGAAAAACTTCACTAGCATTTGGGTCAGCAGAGAATGGCTTAAGGTCTTTAATATGCCACTTTCCTTGGCGTTTTCCTTCAGCATCTTGAAGTTCATAGATAAGTGGACTAACGACACGAGTGACCTTACATAGAATAAATTTAGGGGCTAATTTTGAAGAGAATTTCTTAGTTGCATCCGATAAAACAATTCTTTTTCCAAACCTGTTCGCCAAGGCGAAGGAAATATGTCATTTACGTAGATTATAGTGGTCCTTACTTTTTCGTAAGCTTTTAACAAATTTTTCTAACGTTGTTAAAGATAGAAGGTACCATCGATTGGGGTATATCTTCCAAAACAAGAAATGACGGAGTGAATTGGGTTGCTTTGTGTTAGATGTACTAAAGCTTGAGCAATTTTAAAATATGTTCATCCCATGTAATATGGTCTGAATCAATATAGGAAGAGATAGCAGTAATTAAGACTCTATTTACTCTTTCGGTAGGGTTTATCTGGGGATGGTATTTTGCGTTAAACCAAATTTTTGTACTTTGTAACTCTTGACGAAATTTTGAAAATCTTTTGAGATAAATTGTGCTCCATTGTCACAAAGAATAATCTGAGGAACACCAAAGATAAGAAATACATTTTGTTCTAGGAATTTAATTATAGCGGCAGATGTAGCTTTACGTAACGGTTCCACCATAACAAATTTAGAAAACCAATCGGTGACAACTAAAAGATATTGGTTACCTTTTTTTGATCGGGGGAGAGGTCCTAATAAATCAAGCTATATTAATTTAAAGGGATAAGATACACGTTTATAGTAACCCATTAAACCAGAACGAGCCTCTTGTGAGCTCTTCTGAAAACCACAAATTTTACAGTTTCTAATATAACGACAGACAGAGTGTTTTAATGTGGGTCAATAATATAACTCAGATATTTTAGCTAGGGTTTTTGTAACACCAAGATGAGCAGCTATAGGATCATCATGACACAATTTAAGCACTTCACTGCGGTTTGCGGTAGGGACAACAAATTTCCATTCAGGAATGTTAGATATTTTGCGAGGTGAAGAAGATACAAATTTATATAATCTGTTATTTGTTACACGAAAGGTATGAAATTTGTCGGGATTTTCAGAAACTTTTTTAATCATATTAAGATACCAGGCATCAGGAATATTAAATCAGGAAGATTAAGAGAAACGACATCTCGAGATAAGGCATCAGGTACGATATTTAATTTGCCAGGTCTATGCCTAACGTCAAAGGTAAATTGAGAGATACGCAAGTTCCATCTTGCCAAACGACCTGCGGGTTGTTTTAAGTTATTTAACCATGTGAGAGCTGCACAATCAGTAATTACTGTAAATGTGTACCTTCAACATATCCTCTAAATTTTTCAATGCCAAAGATAACTCCCAATAATTCACGTTCGGTAGCTGAATATTTTTGTTCAGCAGAAGTTAAGCCACGACTTGCATAATCGATTGGGTATTCTAAACCATTGCTTACCTGGAACAACATTGCACCTAAACCAGTAAGTGAGGCATCAGTTTGTATATAAAATTTTTTATCGATATTGGCGAGATTAAGATAGGTGCTGAAGTGATTAACGTTTTAATTTGTTGGAAAGCCTGTTGAGCTTCTAAGTTCTATTCGATAGTTTAGGATGTCTTTTTATTTTTAATTAAAGCAGTAATGGGTGTAGATATAGTTGAACGGTTTGGTAGAAAAATGCTATAATAACTAATCATTCCTATTAAACGTTTAATTTCGGTAACAGTTTTGGGTGCTTTTCCCATCTTGCGTTATTTGGCTTCCTAGGTAGCAGAAATCCTTAACCTCTTGTAAGTTCGTGTTACATATTTGTATTCTTGTTTTTGATTTATTTTTCCCTCTTTTGCATACTAGTACTTTAGTTTTACTTTTGTTAATTTTCATACCGTATCTCTCTGTTAGAACCGTTTCCATTTCATTGAGAGCAGCTTCTAACTCTTCCTTGCTAGATGCTAATACCGCTATATCATCTGCAAATCTAAGCATATCAATTTTTTGTCCCTGCATAGTAATTCCAAATGTCTTCCTGCATTTGACAGTATTCATTGACTCCTCAATGTACAAGTTAAAATTAGTGGGGATAGGGAACATCCTCTTACCCCTTTCCTGATGTTTACTTCTCACGTTCCTGCTCTAATTCTATTACTCCTGTATGCTCTTTGTATAAGCTATGTACTATCCGTCTATCCCTATAACTCATTCCAATCTTTTTGAGTAATTCGAACATTTTTTTCCATTTTACATTGTCAAATGCTTTTTCCAGATCTACAAACCCTATATACACGCTTTCCCCTTTTTCTATTGTTTTCTCCATTATCACCCTCAGAGCTAAGATAGCCTCCCGTGTTCCTCTGTTTTGCCTAAACCCAAATTGGTCTTCTCTAGTATTTCTTCAGCCCGTTTTTCCATTCGTCTTTGTACAATTCTAGTTAATAATTTTGATACGTGTGCTGTCATGCTTATTGTTCGAAAATTTTCACATCTATCTGCGCCTTTCTTTTTTGGTATAGTTACTATGATGTTATGTTTGAAATCTTTGGGTATCTCGCCTGTCTCATACATATAGCTTACAAGTTGGAAGAAACGTTCTGTTACTGCTTTACCAGCGGCTTTTAGAGTCTCCGCTTGCATCTTATCTATACCCGGCGCCTTACCATTTTTCAGACCCTTTAATGCTATTTCAAATTCATCTCTAAGTATAGGATATCCCAAGTCATCATTTTCAATGTCTGATTCCTTTTCTAATGCAGTTAGTTCTTCTCCTGCATATAAATTCTCTATATATTCTTGCCATCTACCCACTTTCTCTACATTTTCTATAATGACATTTCCTCCCGCGTCCCTTATATTTTTGCTATACGGTTCTATATCCCTAAAATTGATTCTAATTAGTTTGTATGCTTCATCTGTTTTTCCTACTTCCATCTTAGTTTGTACCTCTTTGCACTTTTCATCAATCCATTGTTCTTTAGCTTTCCTGCATTTTTGAATAATTTCTCATTTTGTGGCTTTGTATCTCTGTTTTCCTGTTTCTTCTGATTTATTTTTGTATTTTCGTCTTTCTTCTATTAAATTCAGGATATCCTTTGTTATCCATGGTTTCTTATTTACTTTTTGTGTATACCCCAGAATATCTCTGGCCGCCATGTCGAGGCTGGATTTAATGTTATTCCATTCTGTTACTACTTCCTTAGTATCGGATATTTTCCTGATATCTTTGAGCAATTCATTTGACCTTTTTCGAATCTTTCTTGAATATCTTTCTCTTTAGTTTCTATAGGTCCAAGTGCCTTTTTCCGTTTCTTTTTTCAATTTTTTTAATTTAAGCGCGGCCTTCATAATTACGATGTTGTGGTCAGTGTCTATATCTGCTTCTGGGTAGCTTCTACAGGCTTTTACTTGATTCCTAAACCGTTGCCTAACAAGAATGTAATTTATTTGATATCTTCCTATATCTCCTGGCATCTTCCATGTATATCGTCTTCTAGCTTGATGTTGAAATAATGTGTTTGTAATGATTAAATTGTTCTTGTCGCAAAATTCTACCAGCCTATTTCCTCTGTCGTTTCTAGTGCCTAAACCAAATAAACCTACTATCGCTCCATCCCTACCCTCACCTACCACTGCATTAAAATCCCCCGTAATTATTAAATTTTCATGTCCTTTACGTGTCTTAATATGTCTTTGATATCTTTGTAGATTGCTTCTACCTCTTCGTCACTGTAGCTAGAGGTGGGCATGTATACTTGTATTATTACTGTGTTTACCGGTTTAGATTCTAATCTAACCATGAGTACTCTTTCATTCTTTTGTAAGTAATTTTCTACACAGTATCCTATCTTTTCCATAACTGTCCCCACACCCAAATTTCATTCCTTGGCTCCTGTATGAATTACCCTGAAGTCTCCACTCCAAAAATCCCCGCCTCTGGCCACCGAACTTCGCTGATCCCTACTATGTCTAATGATAACCTGTTCATTTCGATTTTAGGTTCTCTAGCTTACCCACTTGCTTCATAGTTCTAACATTCCATGCTCCGACTCGCAAAATGTTCCCGACTCTTATTCTTAACTTTCCGATCGCATCCTCAAGTAGTCCCTCCCGGAGATCCGAATGGGGACTATTTTAACTCCGGAATCTTTTACCCCAGAGAATGCCATCATTTTATTATAATTTAGGTACGCTGTGTACTTGGGAGGTAATGTGGTGGTTTCCGTTGCCTTCCACATCGCGGTAGTGTGTCTTAGACTGCACACACTCATACATACATTCACTGTTAGTGGCCATGTGCGCTGACAGCAGCACCGCATGACCTCACGAAGATTCCCAGAGACGTGATCTGGGTGTCTGTGAAAACCTCCCGCACAACCACACGGTGACTAACGGAAATGAAAAGGCAGTAGAAATAGGAACGGTAGAAAGAGGGAGGTAGGTATTTTGAAATGCATAAGAGGCACTTCCAGGTAGAAGAAAATAGAGGAAGGGCTCGCATTGAGCTAAAGAGACAGAAAAGGTGGATAGCAAAGCACTACTCAACCAGTCCATGTGGTCAGTAGCCCGGAGTGAGGAAAAAATCACTTATGTGGTAGATGGGTGTTCCGGGACGAGAAAAGGTCTACCGAAAGAAAGTTAAGGCAGAAACGGAGACAGCGGGATAAGAAAGAGTGGAGTTTTTGGACAAGCGTCCGAGAGAATGTAGAGAGTTGTCCCTATAAAACACAGGTCGGTTTGAAAGACCACCTGCTATATTAATCCGACAAGTTAAGATATATCATAAGTTAAAAAATCAGTAGACTCTTAATGAAAACTAGTACAATCATATTCCTAACAAGTGCATCCACTATGATAAGAAAATTAGACAAAAGTTGACACAACAACTTAAAAGTATCTCTACAGATACATTCACACAAAAAAAACCCAACTGTTGCAAGGTAATTTTTTAAAACGGTAACGCCCTAAACACACAAAAATGCCTAATTATAAGCAGTTAAATACAGACACACTGTCCCAATATGCTAAAACAACCGAGAATTTGATAAGATATCAGTAAAAAGCGATAGCATCTCACCACGAAGTTCAATAAAAAACAACGAAAAAAAATGTTTATATGTTATGATGACTTAGTTGAAAAAAACAAGTAATGATATAGGATAATGTGGGCGACTGTAATAATTTAGAGGAAAAAACGCATGGAATAGAAAGTCCTAGTTTTTGGCAACTGCGAATATGGACTATTTCTTACAATGGCATAGGCCGCGTCTCCTATGTGAGCCCAAAGAAAAAAGCATCCACTCAAAACATCAGCTAAAACCAATCATAAAAATTCAATGAGTTATTGCAACCAAAGTTACGACAATTACCACAAAATTAAACGATGTAAGATAAATACTGAAAACAAAATAATCTGTTGTAGAAAAAGTGCGAGGATTAATTAAATGAAACGACAGAGTTATACTGGGAGACCTAGACAATAAACTGATATATGACTAACAATAAATTCAAGGAAAAGTCGAGAAGAAGCAAAAAGATAGCTAGTTTAAGGTAAATAAGTTAAACGTATAAAAGGTAGGTGCTGTATAATGGAAGGAATAAGTAATTAAAGTTACTACTTGATAGTAAGGACCAAAAACATTAGGTAAATTGTTAAGGGAATGGAACGTGAAAAACTTCACTAGCATTTGGGTCAGCAGAGAATGGCTTAAGGTCTTTAATATGCCACTTTCCTTGGCGTTTTCCTTCAGCATCTTGAAGTTCATAGATAAGTGGACTAACGACACGAGTGACCTTACATAGAATAAATTTAGGGGCTAATTTTGAAGAGAATTTCTTAGTTGCATCCGATAAAACAATTCTTTTTCCAAACCTGTTCGCCCAAGGCGAAGGAAATATGTCATTTACGTAGATTATAGTGGTCCTTACTTTTTTCGTAAGCTTTTAACAAATTTTTTCTAACGTTGTTAAAGATAGAAGGTACCATCGATTGGGGTATATCTTCCAAAAACAAGAAATGACGGAGTGAATTGGGTTGCTTTGTGTTAGATGTACGCAAAGCTTGAGCAATTTTAAAAATATGTTCATCCCATGTAATATGGTCTGAATCAATATAGGAAGAGATAGCAGTAATTAAGACTCTATTTACTCTTTCGGTAGGGTTTATCTGGGGATGGTATTTTGCGTTAAACCAAATTTTTTGTACTTTGTAACTCTTGACGAAATTTTGAAAATCTTTTGAGATAAATTGTGCTCCATTGTCACAAAGAATAATCTGAGGAACACCAAAGATAAGAAATACATTTTGTTCTAGGAATTTAATTATAGCGGCAGATGTAGCTTTACGTAACGGTTCCACCATAACAAATTTAGAAAACCAATCGGTGACAACTAAAAGATATTGGTTACCTTTTTTTGATCGGGGGAGAGGTCCTAATAAATCAAGCTATATTAATTTAAAGGGATAAGATACACGTTTATAGTAACCCATTAAACCAGAACGAGCCTCTTGTGAGCTCTTCTGAAAACCACAAATTTTACAGTTTCTAATATAACGACAGACAGAGTGTTTTAATGTGGGTCAATAATATAACTCAGATATTTTAGCTAGGGTTTTTGTAACACCAAGATGAGCAGCTATAGGATCATCATGACACAATTTAAGCACTTCACTGCGGTTTGCGGTAGGGACAACAAATTTCCATTCAGGAATGTTAGATATTTTGCGAGGTGAAGAAGATACAAATTTATATAATCTGTTATTTGTTACACGAAAGGTATGAAATTTGTCGGGATTTTCAGAAACTTTTTTAATCATATTAAGATACCAGGCATCAGGAATATTAAATCAGGAAGATTAAGAGAAACGACATCTCGAGATAAGGCATCAGGTACGATATTTAATTTGCCAGGTCTATGCCTAACGTCAAAGGTAAATTGAGAGATACGCAAGTTCCATCTTGCCAAACGACCTGCGGGTTGTTTTAAGTTATTTAACCATGTGAGAGCTGCACAATCAGTAATTACTGTAAAATGTGTACCTTCAACATATCCTCTAAATTTTTCAATGCCAAAGATAACTCCCAATAATTCACGTTCGGTAGCTGAATATTTTTGTTCAGCAGAAGTTAAGCCACGACTTGCATAATCGATTGGGTATTCTAAACCATTGCTTACCTGGAACAACATTGCACCTAAACCAGTAAGTGAGGCATCAGTTTGTATATAAAATTTTTTATCGATATTGGCGAGATTAAGATAGGTGCTGAAGTGATTAACGTTTTAATTTGTTGGAAAGCCTGTTGATTCTAAGTTCTATTCGATAGTTTAGGATGTCTTTTTATTTTTAATTAAAGCAGTAATGGGTGTAGATATAGTTGAACGGTTTGGTAGAAAAATGCTATAATAACTAATCATTCCTATTAAACGTTTAATTTCGGTAACAGTTTTGGGTGCTTTTCCCATCTTGCGTTATTTGGCTTCCTAGGTAGCAGAAATCCTTAACCTCTTGTAAGTTCGTGTTACATATTTGTATTCTTGTTTTTGATTTATTTTTCCCTCTTTTGCATACTAGTACTTTAGTTTTACTTTTGTTAATTTTCATACCGTATCTCTCTGTTAGAACCGTTTCCATTTCATTGAGAGCAGCTTCTAACTCTTCCTTGCTAGATGCTAATACCGCTATATCATCTGCAAATCTAAGCATATCAATTTTTTGTCCCTGCATAGTAATTCCAAATGTCTTCCTGCATTTGACAGTATTTATTGACTCCTCAATGTACAAGTTAAAAATTAGTGGGGATAGGGAACATCCCTCTTACCCCTTTCCTGATGTTTACTTCTCTACGTTCCTGCTCTAATTCTATTACTCCTGTTTGCTCTTTGTATAAGCTATGTACTATCCGTCTATCCCTATAACTCATTCCAATCTTTTTGAGTAATTCGAACATTTTTTTCCATTTTACATTGTCAAATGCTTTTTCCAGATCTACAAACCCTATATACACGCTTTCCCCTTTTTCTATTGTTTTCTCCATTATCACCCTCAGAGCTAAGATAGCCTCCCGTGTTCCTCTGTTTTGCCTAAACCCAAATTGGTCTTCTCCTAGTATTTCTTCAGCCCGTTTTTCCATTCGTCTTTGTACAATTCTAGTTAATAATTTTGATACGTGTGCTGTCATGCTTATTGTTCGAAAATTTTCACATCTATCTGCGCCTTTCTTTTTTGGTATAGTTACTATGATGTTATGTTTGAAATCTTTGGGTATCTCGCCTGTCTCATACATATAGCTTACAAGTTGGAAGAAACGTTCTGTTACTGCTTTACCAGCGGCTTTTAGAGTCTCCGCTTGCATCTTATCTATACCCGGCGCCTTACCATTTTTCAGACCCTTTAATGCTATTTCAAATTCATCTCTAAGTATAGGATATCCCAAGTCATCATTTTCAATGTCTGATTCCTTTTCTAATGCAGTTAGTTCTTCTCCTGCATATAAATTCTCTATATATTCTTGCCATCTACCCACTTTCTCTACATTTTCTATAATGACATTTCCTCCCGCGTCCCTTATATTTTTGCTATACGGTTCTATATCCCTAAAATTGATTCTAATTAGTTTGTATGCTTCATCTGTTTTTCCTACTTCCATCTTAGTTTGTACCTCTTTGCACTTTTCATCAATCCATTGTTCTTTAGCTTTCCTGCATTTTTGAATAATTTCTCATTTTGTGGCTTTGTATCTCTGTTTTCCTGTTTCTTCTGATTTATTTTTGTATTTTCGTCTTTCTTCTATTAAATTCAGGATATCCTTTGTTATCCATGGTTTCTTATTTACTTTTTGTGTATACCCCAGAATATCTCTGGCCGCCATGTCGAGGCTGGATTTAATGTTATTCCATTCTGTTACTACTTCCTTAGTATCGGATATTTTCCTGATATCTTTGAGCAATTCATTTGACCTTTTTTCGAATCTTTCTTGAATATCTTTCTCTTTTAGTTTCTATAGGTCCAAGTGCCTTTTTCCGTTTCTTTTTTTCAATTTTTTTAATTTAAGCGCGGCCTTCATAATTACGATGTTGTGGTCAGTGTCTATATCTGCTTCTGGGTAGCTTCTACAGGCTTTTACTTGATTCCTAAACCGTTGCCTAACAAGAATGTAATTTATTTGATATCTTCCTATATCTCCTGGCATCTTCCATGTATATCGTCTTCTAGCTTGATGTTGAAATAATGTGTTTGTAATGATTAAATTGTTCTTGTCGCAAAATTCTACCAGCCTATTTCCTCTGTCGTTTCTAGTGCCTAAACCAAATAAACCTACTATCGCTCCATCCCTACCCTCACCTACCACTGCATTAAAATCCCCCGTAATTATTAAATTTTCATGTCCTTTTACGTGTCTTAATATGTCTTTGATATCTTTGTAGATTGCTTCTACCTCTTCGTCACTGTAGCTAGAGGTGGGCATGTATACTTGTATTATTACTGTGTTTACCGGTTTAGATTCTAATCTAACCATGAGTACTCTTTCATTCTTTTGTAAGTAATTTTCTACACAGTATCCTATCTTTTTCCGCATAACTGTCCCCACACCCAAATTTCATTCCTTGGCTCCTGTATGAATTACCCTGAAGTCTCCACTCCAAAAATCCCCCGCCTCTGGCCACCGAACTTCGCTGATCCCTACTATGTCTAATGATAACCTGTTCATTTCGATTTTTAGGTTCTCTAGCTTACCCACTTGCTTCATAGTTCTAACATTCCATGCTCCGACTCGCAAAATGTTCCCGACTCTTATTCTTAACTTTCCGATCGCATCCTCCAAGTAGTCCCTCCGGAGATCCGAATGGGGGACTATTTTAACTCCGGAATCTTTTACCCCAGAGAATGCCATCATTTTATTATAATTTAGGTACGCTGTGTACTTGGGAGGTAATGTGGTGGTTTCCCGTTGCCTTCCACATCGCGGTAGTGTGTCTTAGACTGCCATACCGACCCCTATGGTCTCTGCCAATCTAAGTATCGAAAGAGCCGCTGCCCCCTTTCAGGGACCTGTCTTAGTCTGGTTCCTCACTAACGACCTTACTACTTTGGTTGGACCAGTAGTTTGGCTCTTTAGCTCATTAGAACACGCAAGCCATTTCACATGTTCTAGTAATCTAGAACTTCGGCAAGGTGCAGGTCCATTCGAAATGGGTGAAAACTAATATATCATCTAAAAATACGAAGGCACGTTCCTGATGTAACATGGGACCTAAAGTTTGATCCATAGTATGTTGTTAAGTTTGTGGTGCGCTACAGAGACCAAATGGCAAAAAATTATATTCGAAAAGACCTCGGCCTGGAACACAAAAAGCAGTTTTTGGACGAGGAGATAGGTCGAGGGGTATCTGATAAAAAGCTTGTCTAAGATCGATAGATGAGATAAATTTAGTGTTTCAAAGTCGGCTTAAAATCGAATCAGTTCGAGGTAGAGGGTAAGCATCCGAGACAGTTACAGAATTAAGCTTTCTGCCGTCAAAACAAACACGTCATTTTTCTTGCGGACTATTAACACGGGAGACATCCATGGTGAATTTGAGGGAGAGATAACACCAGATTCTACCATTTTATCTATTTCGGAATGCAAATGTTTTTGTAATGCAGGCGATAATGGATATTGACGTTGCTTAGAAGGGAGGGCATCACTTGTAGAGATAATATGTGTTGCAGTAGTAACGCAACCAAGTTCAGAGGTATTAAGTTTACGAAATTTATCGATTGTAGAGTTAAGAATTACATTTTGAGAATCGGTAAGAGAAATTTTATTAGATATTCTAGCAGACGCACAGGAATTTGTTTTGAGGGAAGTTTGCCAAGAAAAATCTTGAAAGTAAAGCGATAAATTAAAAAGTTTACAAAAATCTACACCTAGTAAAAATGGGTAAGATAATGCAGGCACAATCAAAAATGGAACTTCACGTTCAAGTGATTCTACTCGAATTTTTAGTTTAAGGGAACCCGTTACATATATTTGATTATCGTCAGCTAAATTTATAGAAGTTGAATTTTAATGTTTTGTTTAGATAATTGTTGTGGGTCTTCGTTATTTATAAGGGAACATGAGGAACCTGTGTCCAGTACAGCTATATTTAAGGAACCAATCGAGATGGGTAAATGAGGACGGATATCAAGGGTTTTTTTTAACAAGTTGTAAGGCAGCAGACTTTATGGTAAAAAGAATTAACGGTTTGTAGCCAACTCGACCACTCTGACGGGGTAGTATGACATAATTCTGATAATGGAGGCAAGTTATTTTGTAAATTTAAGGTAGCGAGATCATTCTTATTAGATATATTAGGTAAATGTATAACGTTAGAGGTAGTTTTATGCTTTAGATTTATTGACGTCTGGGTGCGTTGAATGGTTGGTGTTGAGGACGATTTTGATTCCTTGAGATATTCACGTCCCGGATAGGAATATCTCGGCGGAAGTTTCCCGATAATTTAGAATTACAATTTGTACACTTAGATTTATAGGTATGGTGCGACCACAACCATAACAAAAAATATTTTTGGGGTATGTGCAAACGCTATAGCTATGTCCACTTTTCTTATAATTCCAACAGGTAAGTGAGTTATTTGCAGAGGTAGAAGGAAGATTAATAGTGGATACTTTACGAGAAGGTTGAGTTTGACAAGCTAGATCAGGTTCTAATAGACCAGATTGTTTTTCTGGGGGAGGACGGTATCTATCGACACGCAATTTCACTTCTTGGAGTGAACGACATAAGTCTTTAAACTGAGGTAAAGAAGAAATGTGTTGTAACGCTAAACGTTCAGAAAAATATGGATACAAATTTCTACGCAACATCCATAATTTCAAATTCCGATTGTTTTTTATCTAGTCTGGCATATAAAGCTTCTATTGAGGTAATAAAAGAGATTACGTTTTCGTCAGGTCCCTGGGTGCGGTTTCTTATTTTGTTCCAAAGATCGGTGATATAGCCATGCGGTAAGAAATCCCGTTTTAAACACGTAACTAATTCCTCCCAAGTAGAAATCTGACTTCTTATATTTCTATACCAAATTAAGGCAGAACCAGAAAATAATTCACCTCCTGAAACAAATCTTCATCTGTACAATTCCGCGAGATTCTAAAATCGTTAATCCTATCAAGGAAAGACATTAAAGAAATTTGGGAGTCAAAGCCCTGGAAAGTTAAACCCCATTTGTAGACAGGTATGGATTTCCCCAATGATGGAGCTTGAGAAATTGCAGGGTTCGACAAGGTTACAGGTACATCTATGTCTACATCTAGGTTAAGCCTGTCAAGAACTGTTCCTTCGAGTAACAGAATGTCCGATAGAAAAGTTTGTTTAGTTTGGTTAGCTTGTTCATTGTTAAATAAACACAACAACTCTATCCGCTGCTTGACGTGGGCTATACGAGATATAAGGCGCTTAAGTTCGATTTCTCTAGCTTCAGGATCAATTCTATTTACTATATTAGCGATATCGTCAAGGGATTGTTTAATTTCAAAGGTATTTTGAGCTAGATCTGAGACCACAACACGCGCGATAGTTGAGCCTTTAGCTTCTTGAGCTAGTATTGCTTTGAGTTGCAAACGACTATCGTTTTGATTAGATGCGGTTTGAATATTTCGAGATTGAATTTTGTAAATTACTTCCGATGACTTGAGATGGACGATATTCATTGTAAGATAGTGTTTAAGGGAACAGGTATAACAAAATTACGTTACTATAACGTTTTTAGAAGGTAAAAGATATGCTAAAAAAACTCAGTTAGTTGCGTTAGCTGTATTTGAAAGCAAAGTTTTCTTTAAAAGGAATTTGTAGGTTATAGTTAATTGTTTAAATTACTAAGAAAACACTTTTAAGATGATATCAGAGTAAGATAATCTATACATTATTTAAGGAACATTTTTAATAAGTTAATCCAAAAAAACAGGTATATAATTACATTTAATATAATATCAAACAAACAATTTCCGTATGGAATAAGGAATAAAGCATGGAATTAATTATTTATTTATATTAAGGTACCTACAGACAAAATTATGTAATCCAAACACGTTTAAGTGAGGTTATGTTATGTAGTTTATACTTTTGAAAGATATATGGTCCAGCTTCGTGCTAAATTAAACTGTGTTATTATCTAAAAGAATTTAAAATACAACCACACTATTTTTATAAAGTTACGAGAATTAATTGGATTAGCAATACATTAATAAAAGGTATACACAATAGCCAATATGGCTACCCATGTCAAATTTGAATAGCAGCTGTTTGCATGTCATTTCATTTAAGGTTGTCATAGTAACATGCAGTGTTAACCATCCTATATTTCCTAAGTTATTTAAAATTAAAAATTTTTATTCTTGAGTGAAAATAACTACAGATATATATATAACTAATACATTATAAGATATAGGAAAATAAGGAAACAAATTTTTATTCAACATAAATATGTTGGATGCGTCACTATTACACTCCGTCGGTAATGCATGAGAGCCACTATTTCAGTTGGTAACACAAATTAATATTTGCAAACTGATGCGAAAATAAGATATTACGTCATATAAATGTTTTAAATTACTACATCGCATGCAAGAAAAACGAGAAAGGTACTCACGTAACTGTAGGACTCCTTACAGCATTGCGCTATTATAACGGCAGCTGGCGTCGGGGAGCATTTTGGGCGTGGGTAATCCGTTGGGCCCCCTGGTCGAATCCAAATTCAAATTTGTCTTCTTCTGTAGCGGAACACAGGAATACAGGTAAAGATGAACGATATCAGGTAGAAATGGGAGGAAACCTACATTGCCTAAAAAAGAAGACGAGAAACGGCACAAAGATAAACCACTAGGCACGACGTCTCGCTGACCAGTCCTGACGTGTCGGAAAATCCCCACTTTCTCCCACACTCCGCAGTCTGCGTTAACCTTTGCGCAAACGCACTGTCTGAAATGACGGAAACACGTGCACACGTCTTTTAAAATTATTGGCGCAAAATCACTTACAAATTAGGAACTCATAGGAATGTTTATATGTAAAATTTCGGCATGTAACACGTTACGTTGTGCACTCTGTGTAGATTAAAAAGGGCTAGCCGTGGCATAATAATAAAATTAAAAGATTAATAAAGCGAGAAACACAGAGCGGTGACGTTAAGTAGAACGTTTATAACACCGAGTACGCTGTGATAAGGGGTTGCTTAAGTGCGTTATAGTAAAGGTCGTTCGAAGGAATAATTAGAATAGGCAGCAGAAAATGTACTTATTTTGAAATAATTAAGAAATAGACATGGTTTGTAGATAATAAGTAGTCAACACCTGTATATAGAGTAGAGATAATTTGGGCGACGCAGGTAAACATAAGAAGACGATGGTTGGCGTGAATGAGAAATACATGTATAAAGTAGATAGTAAATATTAAATACCCTGTAGATAAAGTTTAGTTAATTTAGGTAAAACAAATAAGGATATTTTCAGTGGAAAGCGTAATAAATGATAAAGTGTAATTAGACACGCATTAAGAAAAAGAGTTCCAGACAATTAAAGTAATACAGATATAGAAATAAAGTTTCAGGTAGTTAATATAAATGCATACAAAGATCTAATCATTTGATAAGAGAAAGGATTAAAAATGCGTGAATCACATGTAAACATGGAAATTTAAACTCGGGTTGCATCAGTTGTTTATAGAAAAGCAAGTAATACTATCAAAATACAGCATGGTGATATGAAAGACAGCTGTGGACAGGTGGTGATTATGAGGAAATGTAGAGCATTGCATCAGAAACTGCTTAATATGTAATTATTTGATTGGTCAAGAGACAAGCGACGAGTTCTAGACCAAACCCACGCATGGAAAGCGGGATTCGAGATTATATTAGCAAGCACCTTGATGGGAAAGTCAGTTTTGAACTCAATGAAGGCCGAAGTGCATTGCCATTAAATAAAGTAATACGCAACAAGTAGAAAAGTGAGAAATAAAATGAGTGCAAATATGAAGATTATAATTACGCTTTAAAGCGTAAGTACGTTTTAATGAATTTATTGTAAACTAAGACATAAAAATAATAGGGTTTTGAGGTCTGAGGAAATAGACTAGAATTCAGATGTTAAGAGAAAAAATACAGTAATACAATTTAAATGTCAAGGAAAAAGGAAGAATAATACAATCTTGAAGTACAGGGGTGAAACAAACTACTATTTTAAGTCTGGGGCAAGAATGATAAATTTGAAGAATTGAAATAAATTGGGTATATAATTTAATGGTGGTGATCCATAGTGTAATAATTTGAATGGAATCCAGAATTGGGAAGATCATTTTATTGGAAGCATCGATGTGAAAAAGATAAAACCAGGTCAGATTTTCAGTTATAAGACATTTGTTTTTCTATATGAATTTTAATTTTATATTTAATATTGAATTTGCTAAATAAGAAATGCTTGTGAAAAGTCAACAAAAGAAGTTGCATACGTATTGAATGAGTAATAGAAAACAGGTTTAGAATATTCTACATTTGTTGGTAAAGATCTTAATTTTCTTTGATGACTTTGAGTTTTGAGTAAATGATTGTTAATAAATGAGATTTATAAAATTAACTGATTGAAAAGTGTATTTCGAATAATTTCAAAAGCTGTACATAACATATTGGTTCTATTATACAAAATCTAAATTTACTGAATTTTATAATTGCAAATAAATGCTAGCCGAGGTCATAAGATTTAAATAGTACAAAAGGCGGAGCCATCAGTTGAGCAGGAAAGTGATAAGTCGCAAGGCGGTAACGTATCGAATTTTGCCATTGGTAGATAGAGTTGTTTACAGATAAAGTCCAGTTGATAGCGATATTAAGAAAACAGCTGGAGAAGGAAATAATTACACTTAATCGTGAATATTAAAATGGTGGTCCAATAATTTAGAGTATAGCAAATAAATAATGCAACACAAAGTCGGGGCATGATAATTATTCTACGAATAGCATAGCAATAAAGAGGCAGCCCAACGAAGGGGCTTGAGTATCCAATATTATAGCAATAAAGTTGGCTACCCAAGTTGGGGCATGAATTAAACCACAATAAAATAACCTGAGATTAAGAGGCGTGAATTAAATTAAAAATAAATTTTAAAATACGATTGCGAGATTCAAATAAATTAATTAAACTAAACCGGGGATTTGAAAAGTTTCAATTAAAGGAAAAATAGAAATTTGTACAGTAATTAAAGTTAGGTAGATTTATTTAGTATTTAAAGTTTAGAGTAAAATTATAATAATGACAAGAGAATACGGGAAACACGAGGAAGCTTTAAGGCAACAAGGAGTAGAGATAGGATCCCAGGAAGCGTAATAATTCAGGAAACCAGTTCTATTGAAGAAAGGCGAACTTCACAAGAAACCAAAATGTTGGATATTTTAATGGCATTAAATGATAAAATGGACAAGAGTGAACAAGCCATAAATACAGTTACAACAAAATGGATGAAAACAATGAGAAATTAGAGAATCAAATCAAAATTCTTAGTGATGGACTGAAAGAAACAAACCACAATGTCGGGAGATTAAAGCACAGTTGAATGTAAAAGTTGGGAGAGTTTCTGAGGAAATAGACGGCTTATGGGATCATATTTCTTTAATCAAAACGAAACAAGAAGGGTACGAAAGTGAGGCCAACAATAAAATTACGAATTTAAATATTAAATTAGGAGAAATTGAAGAAAATTATGAAACGGAATTTAGATCAATAAATCAAGAAATAAATAATTTAAAAAGCAATCCAATAAATTTTAATAGGGAACCAATTAAGCTAATGCAAACGAATCTTTCAATGGAACAGTTTACAAATTTTATGGGGACGGAAAATTGAATCCTAAGATATTTCTGAAAAATTTTAAAATGTTGATACAGGGATCTACAGATGAATTATTTAAATTAAATTTAATTAGGGCAATATTAAGAGAACGCAGAAAGATGGTACAATTTAGTTGAGAGTGAAATAGAAACGTTTGAACAGTTTGAAAGCAAATTTTACGTCAATTCTGGAATGACAATCAGCAAAATCGAATTCGAAGTAACTTAATTATTGGAAGATACGATTCGGCGAAAGGGATAACGCGAGAATCATATGCGATTGAGAAATTTACTGTAAAGCAATTGGATCCTCCTTTAGAGGATAAAGTTATTATAAGGTATTTAGCAAGTCATTTTAACGCTGAAGTAAAGCGATACATAACGATGCAAAATATAGTGGATAGAGATACGTTTATTGATTATTTGCAGAGATATGATGATTTGGAAAATGATTATGAAATTGAAAATAATGTTAGGATCGACGCACGAATTTTATAAGGAATGATGAGACTCGGAATAATTATAGAAGGAACAGTTACAATTATGATCGCGGAAGAAATTTTAATAGGGGAACTATGGCAACTTTAATAATGATTTTAGGCAAAACAGGAATACTGGTCAGATACCAAGGCAACGAATGGAGAAACGAATCATGAGGGAAATAATAGAGTAATAAATAGGCAGGAAAATGATGATCGACGGACGCAAGCTAGAAATATTAATAGTATGGAAATAAGGAATACGAATTGCACAGATACAGGGATAATGAGTCAGGCAGGACCTTCGACGCGAAATCAGGATTTTGAGTACGGACGAACCAAGGAAAATTCTACGAATTAACAGATATGAACACCAGGCGAGTTTATTAAATATGAAATGGATAATGAATTAGGAAGATTTGAAAGGAACTTATTACCAATAATTAATTTAAAGGTGGAAGATAGAATAGTTAAAGTGTTAATTGATACTGGAGCAGAGGCATCACTTGTTGCGGAAGAGTTTGTTAAACGAGAAAATTGGGGATAAAGCGATAGCTATAGCGAGGTGTAATTTAGTGGCACCAAATAATAAGAGATTTAGTGTAATAAATGAAATGGTAATTCTGAGATGTGAAATGGGGATAAAATATGGGAAAATGAGTTTATGGTAGTACCTGGACTGAAGATAGATGTTATATTTGGGATGAATATGATAGATAAGTTGGGGTTGAAGATAAATGCGGAATGCAAAGAGATTGAGTGTAATGGGAAATATATTAAGTGGTATGAAGAGGGAATATAGTAATAGAAGACGACTGCGTAAATATTAATCAGTTTAGTGAAGAGATAAATAATGGGGTAATGAAAATGAAGATATTAAGTGTCCAGATGATTTAAGAAATAGGGTGAATATATTATTGAATAAGCATTCAGAATTAATGGGGTAAGTCGAGAATTGCCACGGGTTATGCACAAGTTAGAAATAATAAATAAGGAACCGTTTAACAGTAAAATATATTTGTTTCTGTTTCATGGTCAAAAGATTTAGTGCAAAACTTGTAATTTTCAATTAAAATACAATTTTTTACTTATGTTGTAGCATTTATCTGTATTTTGACAAAAATAAATAAGTAATGTGCGATTTAGTGCAGTATCTCAAGTGATTAAAATAAAATCTTTTGTTTCTGATTCATGGCCAAAAAGATTTCGTGCAAAACTTGTAATTTTCAATTAAAATACAACTTTTTCGTATTTCGTAGCTTTTATTTTGATAAAAATAAATAAGAAATGTGCGATTT
Organism: Platerodrilus igneus; assembly: GCA_036346225.1. NCBI lineage: Eukaryota > Metazoa > Arthropoda > Insecta > Coleoptera > Lycidae > Platerodrilus > Platerodrilus igneus. Next base: position 1,148,026 of record JARFIW010001214.1, read on the forward strand.
AGTGCAATAGTTGTCATTATTGAGTAAAATAACACCTTTTCTTGTTGATTCGTAGTTCACAAAAAGAAATTAGTGCTATACTTTTCTGGCAAGTTTAAACATCTTATTTTATGCCTGAACGTATAAATGTTTGGTTACGCAGTATCGTTTCAATTTTAAAATTACAATAAATTATTCTACTTGGTTGCATATTCTATCCAACAATTACCAAAATTATATTATAAATGTACAAAGATTATTTAAGATTCAAAACTGGCTATAGTTTGTTTATGCTAACACTAGCAATTGGGCTGGCCAAATTTTTCTCTGCACTTTGTACCTACTTATGAAAAGGATGGATGCTAAATACATAAATAAACTTGCCTTGTTCTTCATCAAGTGCTTACTTCATTAATCAATCAACGTTACGTCCATAATGATTTCCTTTGTTATAAAACTCAAGCAATAATCAGTTATAAAACTAAAAGTAATTATTATTTTCATCAATTTTTGTTTTGTTTTGGTAATTTAAAATTTTTGTTCAAAATTACAAACTTTAGTGAGGAAGCTTCCTCACCCATTTCACCTTTGGATTCACATACGATGATTTGTTTACTATTGCATAGCATAAATTAAAATTTGTACCTACCTTGTTAAGTGTGCTGTAGTCGTTATATTTTGCCTGAAATTTCATACGAACTCCTAGCACCGGAATGAGTTCCTTAATATCCTCGTCCATTAAACTATTAAACGCGTCCTCGTCTATATCATTATCTGAAATATAAAAGTATGATTTTTGCTTTAAATCTAAGCATAATGGTGGGCTAATTATATATGAGAATATAATTGATGATATTCAGGCGTCACAAACAAAACTATTAAGCAAATTATTTCAAGCAGGACATTATATTAGGATATTTTTAAACATGAATTAATGCAACGTGACTATACAATATTTAGAATTTACTGTGGCATTAGTAAACCCATCCACTACCCATAAGAAAAACTACATTTAATGAAAATATTTTAGTTATGATTTTAAACATATACCTATCTGATCTATTCCTTAACATAACCGTTACCAAAAAACCCTTGCTCTCCCATCGTATTCCGTTATCCCCTATTCTAAAAATAGAAATAATCGCCCGTCAGGTACATCTAAAGATGAGATTGAGAAATATATTACTGCTTCATTTTCGCCATAATTACACGATGAACGAAAGCTCAGATTCGTTCACAGGGTTTATAAAAACAAGCGAATATAAACGTAATACATTACCGCCAAATAAATCAAATTAAAATTAAATTCATCCCAATACATGCGCCTATTACTGATTTAGAATCGATTTATAGCGTTATCAAACATATTTGTACTTACCGTCAAATGCCTTTTCGATTTTAGGCAAAACCCCCCAAGAAACTAAAATATTTTTAACAAATTCGTCCATTTTGTAGGTACCTTTAGAAACACAACACTGGAATGTTGGAAATCGTCTAATTAGGTCAAGTTACTCACTTTCCTGCCTAAGAAGAGATGAATATTATGAGCGGCGACAAAGTTTAGGGTCCCTTGGCGTCTGCGTAGCAAAACAAGCCTTGAACGTACTTTTCGTACAATAATCTAAATTTTAGCACAATGTTGTAAAGAAAGTAACTACAATATCTTTCGGTTATTAACACAAAGATATATTAATAATTTATAATGTGTTTATAGTAGTTTTCAACAGTTGTTTGATACTCCCCAATAAATGTATAGTAATGCATAGTACAAAATGATTTTTAAACTTTGTTCAATAAATAAGGAGTTTCTAATATAATTGTGCTATTATTTTCTACAGAAATATTAGCACATTTGCGTTGTAATATTTAAAAAATTTTGTATTTGATATTAACACATTTTTGGTATAATTTTAGACATTTTTTCACCGCACAATAAATTGTTAAAATTTCAAAAAACTTTTTTCTCCGGGTATAATTACCGTTTAAACGTAAGTACGTTTTTAATGAATTTATTGTAAACTAAGACATAAAAATAATAGGGTTTTGAGGTCTGAGGGAAATAGACTAGAATTCAGATGTTAAGAGAAAAAATACAGTAATACAATTTAAATGTCAAGGAAAAAGGAAGAATAATACAATCTTGAAGTACAGGGTGAAACAAACTACTATTTTAAGTCTGGGGCAAGAATGATAAATTTGAAGAATTGAAATAAATTGGGTATATAATTTAATGGTGGTGATCCATAGTGTAATAATTTGAATGGAATCCAGAATTGAGGAAGATCATTTTATTGGAAGCATCGATGTGAAAAAGATAAAACCAGGTCAGATTTTCAGTTATAAGACATTTGTTTTCTATATGAATTTTAATTTTATTTTTAATATTGAATTTGCTAAATAAGAAATGCTTGTGAAAAGTCAACAAAAGAAGTTGCATACGTATTGAATGAGTAATAGAAAACAGGTTTAGAATATTCTACATTTGTTGGTAAAGATCTTAATTTTCTTTGATGACTTTGAGTTTTGAGTAAATGATTGTTAATAAATGAGATTTATAAAATTAACTGATTGAAAAGTGTATTTCGAATAATTTCAAAAGCTGTACATAACATATTGGTTCTATTATACAAAATCTAAATTTACTGAATTTTATAATTGCAAATAAATGCTAGCCGAGGTCATAAGATTTAAATAGTACAAAAGGCGGAGCCATCAGTTGAGCAGGAAAGTGATAAGTCGCAAGGCGGTAACGTATCGAATTTTGCCATTGGTAGATAGAGTTGTTTACAGATAAAGTCCAGTTGATAGCGATATTAAGAAAACAGCTGGAGAAGGAAATAATTACACTTAATCGTGAATATTAAAATGGTGGTCCAATAATTTAGAGTATAGCAAATAAATAATGCAACACAAAGTCGGGGCATGATAATTATTCTACGAATAGCATAGCAATAAAGAGGCAGCCCAACGAAGGGGCTTGAGTATCCAATATTATAGCAATAAAGTTGGCTACCCAAGTTGGGGCATGAATTAAACCACAATAAAATAACCTGAGATTAAGAGGCGTGAATTAAATTAAAAATAAATTTTAAAATACGATTGCGAGATTCAAATAAATTAATTAAACTAAACCGGGGATTTGAAAAGTTTCAATTAAAGGAAAAATAGAGAAATTTGTACAGTAATTAAAGTTAGGTAGATTTATTTAGTATTTAAAAGTTTAGAGTAAAATTATAATAATGGACAAGAGAATACGGGAAACACGGGAAGCTTTAAGGCAACAAGGAGTAGAGATAGGATCCCAGGAGAGCGTAATAATTCAGGAAACCAGTTCTATTGAAGAAAGGCGAACTTCACAAGAAACCAAAATGTTGGATATTTTAATGGCATTAAATGATAAAATGGACAAGAGTGAACAAGCCATAAATACAGTTACAACAAAAATGGATGAAAACAATGAGAAATTAGAGAATCAAATCAAAATTCTTAGTGATGGACTGAAAGAAACAAACCACAATGTCGCGGAGATTAAAGCACAGTTGAATGTAAAAGTTGGGAGAGTTTCTGAGGAAATAGACGGCTTATGGGATCATATTTCTTTAATCAAAACGAAACAAGAAGGGTACGAAAGTGAGGCCAACAATAAAATTACGAATTTAAATATTAAATTAGGAGAAATTGAAGAAAATTGCGAAACGGAATTTAGATCAATAAATCAAGAAATAAATAATTTAAAAAGCAATCCAATAAATTTTAATAGGGAACCAATTAAGCTAATGCAAACGAATCTTTCAATGGAACAGTTTACGAAATTTTATGGGGACGGAAAATTGAATCCTAAGATATTTCTGAAAAATTTTAAAATGTTGATACAGGGATCTACAGATGAATTATTTAAATTAAATTTAATTAGGGCAATATTAAGAGGGAACGCAGAAAGATGGTACAATTTAGTTGAGAGTGAAATAGAAACGTTTGAACAGTTTGAAAGCAAATTTTTACGTCAATTCTGGAATGACAATCAGCAAAATCGAATTCGAAGTAACTTAATTATTGGAAGATACGATTCGGCGAAAGGGATAACGCGAGAATCATATGCGATTGAGAAATTTACTGTAGCGAAGCAATTGGATCCTCCTTTAGAGGATAAAGTTATTATAAGGTATTTAGCAAGTCATTTTAACGCTGAAGTAAAGCGATACATAACGATGCAAAATATAGTGGATAGAGATACGTTTATTGATTATTTGCAGAGATATGATGATTTGGAAAATGATTATGAAATTGAAAATAATGTTAGGGATCGACGCACGAATTTTATAAGGAATGATGAGACTCGGAATAATTATAGAAGGAACAGTTACAATTATGATCGCGGAAGAAATTTTAATAGGGGGAACTATGGCAACTTTAATAATGATTTTAGGCAAAACAGGAATACTGGTCAGATACCAAGGCAACGAATGGAGAGAACGAATCATGAGGGAAATAATAGAGTAATAAATAGGCAGGAAAATGATGATCGACGGACGCAAGCTAGAAATATTAATAGTATGGAAATAAGGAATACGAATTGCACAGATACAGGGATAATGAGTCAGGCAGGACCTTCGACGCGAAATCAGGATTTTTGAGTACGGACGAACCAAGGAAAATTCTACGAATTAACAGATATGAACACCAGCGTGAGTTTATTAAATATGAAATGGATAATGAATTAGGAAGATTTGAAAGGAACTTATTACCAATAATTAATTTAAAGGTGGAAGATAGAATAGTTAAAGTGTTAATTGATACTGGAGCAGAGGCATCACTTGTTGCGGAAGAGTTTGTTAAACGAGAAAAATTGGGGGATAAAGCGATAGCTATAGCGAGGTGTAATTTAGTGGCACCAAATAATAAGAGATTTAGTGTAATAAATGAAATGGTAATTCTGAGATGTGAAATGGGGGATAAAATATGGGAAAATGAGTTTATGGTAGTACCTGGACTGAAGATAGATGTTATATTTGGGATGAATATGATAGATAAGTTGGGGTTGAAGATAAATGCGGAATGCAAAGAGATTGAGTGTAATGGGAAATATATTAAGTGGTATGAAGAGGGGAATATAGTAATAGAAGACGACTGCGTAAATATTAATCAGTTTAGTGAAGAGATAAATAATGGGGGTAATGAAAATGAAGATATTAAGTGTCCAGATGATTTAAGAAATAGGGTGAATATATTATTGAATAAGCATTCAGAATTAATGGGGTCGAAGTCGAGAATTGCCACGGGTTATGTGCACAAGTTAGAAATAATAAATAAGGAACCGTTTAACAGTAAAATATATCATATTCCAGTAGTATATGGAAATAGAGTGAAGGAAAAAATTGAGTAAATGTTACGTGAAGGTATTATAGAGAGCTCCAGTACGAATTTTGTGAATTTATTAGTAGTCGTCATAAATAAAAGGGATAATAGTATTAAGTTATGAGATTAATAAGCGAATGAAGCCGCAATATAGTTGTCCACCAAAGATAGATAGAATATAAGGAAAATAGGTAATAGGAAAATTTATAGTAGATTATATTTAAAAAGTTCATTTTGTTTGATTCCATTAGCGCGAGAATCAAGGAAATATACGGGTTTTTCGATAGAAGGAAGAGTATATCAATTTAGGGTGGTCCCGTTGGGTTTGTCCTCGAGTACGGCTGCATTGGTGAAGGCGATGCAGAATATTTTGGGACCGTATGAGGAATTTTGTATCCACTACGTGGATGACGTGTTAATATTTAGTGATAGTGTGGAACAACACTTTGTTCATTTAGAAAGAATATTATTAGAATTAAATATAGCAGGTTTAAGGTTAAATTTAAAGAAGTGCGAATTCTTTCAAAATAAAGTTAAATTTCTGGGATATCAAATCAGCACGGAAGGCATAGTTATAGATAAAAATATGATTGAGAAATATAGATTAAAAGGACCCAGATTTAAGAGTGATAAGGGGGAAGTTAGAAATAAATTTAATTGACCCATGCAAAGAAAGATGAATAGATACAAGGAAATGTAAAATAAATTATGGATAGGTATACATAGAAAATAGAATAGGATTTGAATATAAGAATAGGTATAGGTATAAATAGTAAGTACTAAGGCATGAGATAGATAAAATGTAAATATGAGTTTAATAAAGAAGAAGACGGATTTCAGAATGGAAATAAAAATATAATAATTTAATACCAATGTGAGTTTAAGTTCACGTTGGGCGCCAAAAGGACATCGATATAAAATTTTATATTTTAATTTGGGGGAATTATGCTGTGATAAGGGGTTGCTTAAGGGTGCACGTTATAGTAAAGGTCGTTCGGGAAGGAATAATTAGAATAGGCAGCAGAAAACTGTACTTATTTTAGGAAATAATTAAGAAATAGACATGGTTTGTAGATAATAAGTAGTCAACACCCTGTATATAGAGTAGAGATAATTTGGGCGACGCAGGTAAACATAAGAAGACGCATGGTTGGCGTAGGAATGAGAAATACATGTATAAAGTAGATAGTAAATATTAAATACCCTGTAGATAAAGTTTAGTTAATTTAGGTAAAACAAATAAGGATATTTTCAGTGGAAGCACGCGTAATAAATGATAAAGTGTAATTAGACACGCATTAAGAAAAAGAGTTCCAGACAATTAAAGTAATACAGATATAGAAATAAAGTTTCAGGTAGTTAATATAAATGCATACAAAGATCTAATCATTTGATAAGAGAAAGGATTAAAAATTGCGTGAATCACATGTAAACATGGAAATTTAAACTCGGGTTGCATCAGTTGTTTATAGAAAAGCAAGTAATCTATCAAAATACAGCATGGTGATATGAAAGACAGCTGTGGACAGGTGGTGATTATGAGGAAATGTAGAGCATTGCATCAGAAACTGCTTAATATGTAATTATTTGATTGGTCAGAGACAAGCGACGAGTTCTAGACCAAACCCACGCATGGAGCGGGGATTCGAGATTATATTAGCAAGCACCTTGATGGGAAAGTCAGTTTTGAACTCAATGAAGGCCGAAGTGCATTGCCATTAAATAAAGTAATACGCAACAAGTAGAAAAGTGAGAAATAAAATGAGTGCAAATATGAAGATTATAATTACCGTTTAAACGTAAGTACGTTTTTAATGAATTTATTGTAAACTAAGACATAAAAATAATAGGGTTTTGAGGTCTGAGGGAAATAGACTAGAATTCAGATGTTAAGAGAAAAAATACAGTAATACAATTTAAATGTCAAGGGAAAAGGAAGAATAATACAATCTTGAAGTACAGGGGTGAAACAAACTACTATTTTAAGTCTGGGGCAAGAATGATAAATTTGAAGAATTGAAATAAATTGGGTATATAATTTAATGGTGGTGATCCATAGTGTAATAATTTGAATGGAATCCAGAATTGGGGAAGATCATTTTTATTGGAAGCATCGATGTGAAAAAGATAAAACCAGGTCAGATTTTCAGTTATAAGACATTTGTTTTTCTATATGAATTTTTATTTTATTTTTAATATTGAATTTGCTAAATAAGAAATGCTTGTGAAAAGTCAACAAAAGAAGTTGCATACGTATTGAATGAGTAATAGAAAACAGGTTTAGAATATTCTACATTTGTTGGTAAAGATCTTAATTTTCTTTGATGACTTTGAGTTTTGAGTAAATGATTGTTAATAAATGAGATTTATAAAATTAACTATTGAAAAGTGTATTTCGAATAATTTCAAAAGCTGTACATAACATATTGGTTCTATTATACAAAATCTAAATTTACTGAATTTTATAATTGCAAATAAATGCTAGCCGAGGTCATAAGATTTAAATAGTACAAAAGGCGGAGCCATCAGTTGAGCAGGAAAGTGATAAGTCGCAAGGCGGTAACGTATCGAATTTTGCCATTGGTAGATAGAGTTGTTTACAGATAAAGTCCAGTTGATAGCGATATTAAGAAAACAGCTGGAGAAGGAAATAATTACACTTAATCGTGAATATTAAAATGGTGGTCCAATAATTTAGAGTATAGCAAATAAATAATGCAACACAAAGTCGGGGCATGATAATTATTCTACGAATAGCATAGCAATAAAGAGGCAGCCCAACGAAGGGGCTTGAGTATCCAATATTATAGTAATATATATATATATATATATATATATATATATATATATATTAGGAGTACTAAGGTTTTCCAAGTATCCACTTTGTATTTCCCATGATGAACAAGTAGATGTGATAAACAGAGATAACAATTTTAACTTTACGTATTTAAGTACTGGAAGAACATATATAGGAATAGTATTCATGTTTAAGCTGACTAATAATGTTATATGTATTCCAACCTTATTACCCTTTATTAATTACAAAGTACCTTGGATTAAACTGAGACCTGACCTTTTATTCTTTAGTAATATGCCTTCTGTGTCTCCAATGAACAATCTAATGAATTCTGTTAATGATTTAATTTTACAGAATCCCAAATTCGATATTTTTGCGACCAATGTCAACGAAATTGCTAAACTTTCTCTAACAGTTAATTCACTGCTAATGTAATATAATTTAGTATAATATCAAATGCGTATACACATTAGCCATGATTTTATTGTATTTTATTCAGTTTAATGTCAAACTTACAGTTGTACTTGTTATTAAGATATGATGCTATCTGATAAGCTTGATAATGTACTATTCGATTTTAGATTTATTAGTCGGCACAATGTAATTGGAGTTTCACTCTGTATTTGTTGCTGAATCAATGGAATTATTATTATATTCCGCACTATTCCCTCATGCCGAAGTATGTGACCTATCTCTCTTATTTTTTACCGTTTTCCACATATTTCTTTCTTCTCCTACCATTTTTAGTACCTCTTTGTTCTTAACTTTGTCTGTCTATGATATCTTCATCATTCGTCTGTAGCACCACATTTCAAAGACTTCCTTTTTTTTTGTTTGCTTCTCTTACTGTCCAGGCTTCACAGCCGTACAGCGCTGTGCTCCACACATATGTTTGAAGCAATCTTTTCCTTGTTTCTATGTTTGTTGTCTTTGAACACAGTAGTTGCTTTTTCTTGTTAAATGTAGCACAACTTTGTGCTAATCTTTGTTTTATATCTTTTGTGCTTTTCCCATCTTGTGTTATTTGGCTTCCTAGGTAGCAGAAATTCTTAATCTCTTGTAAGTTCTTGTTACCTATTTGTATTCTTGTTTTTGATTTATGTTCCCCTCCATTCATACTAGTACTTTAGTTTTATTTTCGTTAATTTTCACACAGTATCTCTCTGTTAGAACTGTTTCCATTTCATTAAAAGCAGCTTCTAACTCTTCCTTGCTAGATGCTAATACCGCTATATCATCTGCAAATCTAAGCATATCAATTTTTTGTCTTTGCATAGTACTTCCAAATGCCTTCCTGCATTTGACAGTATTCATTGCCACTTCAATGTACAAGTTAAAAATTAATGGGGATAGAACACATCCCTGTCTCACCCCTTTTGTAATGTTCACTTCTCTACGTTCCTTCTCTAATTCTATTACTGCTGTTTGCTCTTTGTGTAAGCTATGTACTATTTGTCTATCCCTATAACTCATTCCAATCTTTTTGAGTATTTCGAGCATTTTTTTCCATTTTACATTGTCGAATTCTTTTTCCAGATCTACAACGCTATATGCACGCTTTCCCCATTTTCTATTGTTTTCTCCATTATCACTCTCAAAGCTAAAATAGCCTCCCGTGTTCCCCTGTTTAGCCTAAACCCAAATTTATCTTCTTCTAGTATTCCTTCAGCTCGTTTTTCCATTCGTCTTTGTACAAATCTAGTTAATAGTTTTGACAAGTGTGATGTTAAACTTATTGTTCGAAAATTTTCACATCTATTCGCACCTTTTTTTTTGGTATAGTTACTATGATGTTACATTTCAAATCTTTGGGTATCTCGCCTGTCTCTAGTGATGGATTCGAACCGAACCTTGCCCTAGGTTCGGTTCGGTTCGAACACTTTTTAGTCCACTTCGGTTCGAGGTTTGGTTCGAAAAAATATATTCCGGTTCGGTTCGGTTCGGTTCTTAAAAAACGAACCGAACCTCGAACCGAACCGAACTGGTTCGACATTTTGATATTTTAAACAACTAGTACGTTCAACTACAACAATTTAAACGTTTAATGTAGTTTTTATATTTAGTAGCTGCTATTTTCAAATAAACCCAACATTAATATGTTTTAGATTTTAATAGCATAAATCATATTAATACTATTTGTCCAGGTTTGATTTTTCAATACGTACTCTCTTTAACAAAGCGTAATTACAATTAGGTTAATAGTGAAAACCACCTCTAAAATTTAGCATGTGTTAATAATTGATGAATTTTACTAATGTCATTTTACCGTGAAAGAACGATATCACACGATCTTTGCGATTACTTTTATTTTAGTTAGTATAAAAAAAGTATCAAGACAATAAATAAGGTGTTGCTGATTTCTTATACAGTACAAACAAAAAGCTGTTTGTCAGTTTATCTTTATTATTATTTCATTTAAAATACAATATCAGATGGTTCTCGGAAAGAATCGTAAATCTACCTCAAACAGTGTTTACGTTTTTCATAATAAAATATAACAGTATTTATGGCACGGGCATTATGTTTGCTTATTATTTGCATTATAGTGTGTTATTTATTGATTGAAAAGTTTATGCCCCTATGAGTCATAAACTTCAACCCTTGGTCGTGAGAGAAAGTTTGAGGTCATTCTTTTGGACTATCGGCTACTTTTAAGGACCTTTGGTCACAATAAATAAACCGTAAATATTATCCTACCATGCGTTTTGTAACACCATTTGTTGAGCGATTATGTACAAAAGAAAAGGAGATTAGTTTTTGCTACAAGGTCACATTTTTTAATATTAATAGAGAGCTGGTTTTCATATGAAAGTAAAAAATTTAAAATGATGGATTAGTGATACATACTTAATTAAAAATTTAATTGTTTTGTTTATTCTGAAAACTTCTGTAGTCTCTAGACCGTGACCTCGGCTGGTATATGTTTAAGATGGTTTTCAACACGACTTCTGTTCATTAAATAAAATAAACTTGTTTTTAAAACTAAATTTTCAAAATCATTTCGAGTTTCTCCAATATCTAATACTAGTTATAAACAAACAACAATTTGAAATAAGGAGCATTAAACAAATCGAACTAATCTAGAATTTTTTTATCTACAAACGTGGCTCGATGACAAAATTTATTAGATATGTATCACTAATACCTATTAGATTATTTACCTATTGCCTTAAAACTCAATGAACATGTATGTACATTAGAAAATCGTTCTAATTCTTATATGATTGCTACTAGAGATTTTTAAAATGTGCGTTTGGGAGAAATTAAGATTGACATGTTTTTAGTGAAAATGAAATTTTTAAACTAAATTTTTATTTAAAAAATCGAACCTTTCGAACCGAACCGAACCGAACCCTGAGCTAGGTTTGGTTCGGTTCGAAAAATTTGCCGGTTCGGTTCGAGGTTTGGTTCGAAAATAAAATGTCCAGTTCGGTTCGGTTCGTTTCGAAAAATCGAACCGAACCCCGAACAAGTTGGGTTCGTGTCCATCCCTACCTGTCTCTTACATACAGCTTACAAGTTGGAAGAGACTTTATGTTACTGCTTGTTCAGCGTCTTTTAGAGTTTCTGCTTGCACCTTATCTGTACCCGGCACCTTACCATTTTTCTTACCCTTTAATGCTAATTCAAACTCATCTCTAAGTATAGAATATCCCAAGTCATCATTTTCAATGTCTTATTCCTGTTCTAATGCTATTAGTTCCTCTCCTGCATATAAATTCCCATATACTCTTGCCATCTACCCACTTTCTCTACATTTTCTATAATGACGTTTCCCCCCGCGTCTTTTATATTTTTGCTATACGATTTTATATCCTTAAAATTGATTCTAATTAGTTTGTGTGCTTCATCTGTCTTTCCTATTTCCATCTTAGTTTGTACCTCTTTGCACTTTTCATCAATCCATTGTTCTTTAGCTTTCCTACATTTGCGAATAATTTCCCATTTTATGGTTTTGTATCTCTGTTTTTTTGTTTCGTCTGATATATTTTTGTATTTTCATCTCTCTTCTATTAAATTCAGTATATTCATTGTTATCCATTTTCTTTTTGTGTATACCCCAGAATATCTCTGGCTGCCATGTCTAAGCTGGATTTAATATTATTCCATTCTGTTTCTACTTCCTTAGTATCAGATATTTTTCCAGTATCTTTCAACAGTTCATTTGACTTGTTTTCGAATTTTTTTTGAATATCTTTATCTTTTAGTTTCTCAAAGTCAGTACCTTTTTCTGTTTCTTTTTTCAATTTTTTAAATTTAAGTGCAGCCTTCATAATTACGATGTTGTGGTCAGTGTCTATATCTGCTTCTGGGTAGCTTCTACAGGCTTTTACTTTATTCCTAAACCGTTGTCTAACAATAATGTAATCTATTTGATATCTTCCTTTATCTCCTGGCATCTTCCACGTATATCGCCTTCTAGCATGATGTTGAAATAATGTGTTTGTGATGATTAAATTGTTCTTATCGCAAAATTCTACCACCCTATTTCCCCTTCGTTTCTCGTGCCTAAAACAAATAAACCTACTACCGCTCCTACCCTACCCTCACCTACCACTGTATTAAAATCCCCTGTAATTATTAAATTTTCATGTCCTTTTACGTATCTTAGTATGTCTTCAATATCTTTGTAGATCGCTTCTACCTCTTCGTCACTGTAGGTAGAGATGGGCATGTATACTTATATTATTACTGTGTTTACCGGTTTAGATTCTAATCTAACCATGAGTACTCTTTCATTCTTTTGTAAGTAATTTTCTAGTGTCCTATCTTTTTTCGCATAACTATCCTCACACCCGAATTTCCTTCCTCTGCTTCTGTATGAATTACCCTGAAGTCTCCACTCCGAAAGTCTCCCACCTCTGGCCACCGAACTTTGCTGATCCCTACTATGTCTAGTGCTAACCTACTTATTTCAATTTTCAGGTTTTCTAGCTTACCTACTTGCTTCATACTTCTGACATTCCACGCAAAATGTTCCTGACTCTTATTCTGCATTTTCAGATCGCATTCTCTGAAGTAGTGCCCTCCCGCAGATCCGAATGGGGGACTATTTTAACTGTCTTAGTCTGGTTTCTCACTAACGACCTTACTACTTTGGTTGGACCTGTAGTTTGGCTCTTTAGCTCATTAGAACACTCAAGCCATTTCACCTGTTTTAGTAATCTTGAACTTCGGCAAGGTGCAGGTCCATTCAAAATGGCAAATTTGCACATCAACTAATAATAGAGGTTACTATCATCGTAACCATTAATTGTATATAGTAGTTACTAACATTGCAACTCAACAGTTTAAATTAGTAAGTTTTGTATTTTCTTTTTTTAACTATATTAGAATGTTTGACCATCATCTTTTGCATTGAGAAATTCAGATCCTATATAGAAGAAGTTTGCTTCCAGGTGATCACAGATCACTATTCGTTACTATGGTTCACAATTCACAGGACACTTGTTCAAAAAGTTCTGTGCTAAATATGAAATTCCAGAAATCTGGATCACCTCTCATTATTCTCTATAATTCAATCTTGTGGATAGAACTAATAAGACAATAGGTACTGCAACCAGATGTTACATAAAAGATCATAAACTTTCAATCACTATAGTATATTTGTTTCAAGCTTTATTAGACCCGAAGTTTTATTTGTTAACTTACATTTGAATTTTTATTAAATAAAAAGTGTCGACAATTAAAAAGTACAAAGACAAACGTTCAATGTAAGTTTAAGGTATTTTGGTACAAATAATCCTATAACCTAATAAAACTTGACATAAATACATTAAGTGATGTGAGTGCTCTTTGTGTTTTTACAATAGATTTCAACCTACTGATTTGTGGATTTCAAATTTGGTATGTTTTTTATGCCAGGATTAATACTTTGGATTGTTTTCTAGTATCCTTATGCCTGGGTAATGTTTGGGGGTGACTTCCTGAATTTTTTGATAATAATGGAGGGTTTTTTTAATTAAAATGTTTAATGTATTTAATTGTGGTAAAATTTGGGTTTATATAAATATAAAGCTTTAAAAAAGGATATTGTTGATAATCTTGAGAGGCAAAGCCAAAACATGCTACCAGCATTAGTTTTGTAAAACTTCTTATTTCATTTGGAACATTTATTATATATTTATGATTAAATTTTAATTTTGCATTGTATTTTCAGAAACTACAAACTATTGGAGAAGACTTCTGTGGTTTAGATGTAAATACACCACTGGGAGGAGATCAACCTGTTTCTGCTGTTCCAGTTCTTTTATTTACTATCAGATTGACAGCAGTTGCAGCTACATCAACAGGCGATTTCACAGTTGTATTTTTGGGCACAGCATTAGGACATCTCAAAAAGGTTAGTTTTGTATTTTATTTTTAATCCTTTTAATTATTCTTTTATAGGTGTTTATGTGTGTGTGTGTCTATACTGCTATATATATATATATATATATATATATATATATATATATATATATATATATATATAGTCCAAGGCCTTATATTTTCCTTCTTTCAATTACTAGCTCGATTTGAAATGATTATTTGGGCTTTACTTGCTGTGTATCCCTGTATTAGACCTCGAAGTGTCGTGAATTGGGCGTCATGTATGCTGTGAAACCTCCTAAATTAACTGGTCCGTCGACTTTCTTCTGTTCATCGCCTCGGCTGCTCCCCTAGATAAACCTTCATCCTCATTCATAAAAAAAAACAAACACATTCCTACCACAAACATCAACGTTAACTCTATTTACATCAATATTCACAATACATTAAAATTTCAAAATTAAAAATTCAGCATAAATTTCAGTATCAGAAAATTTCAAGATTTAAATTTGTTATCATTTTAATGTGCATCCAAAATTAAAGTCCTTGTAGGATGCCTACTAATTAATGTAACAATATATGCAGACCTGAGTCTGAGTACAAAGGAGCATCTACCACCCTTTACGTTAATTAACCAGGTTCGTCTAATTGAGCTCAAAGACATACCCAAATTTTCATCAAGAACATAAATACTAAATACTCCTTTCGACTTAAACAAGAAAATTTCACCTTAAAATTAAAAATTTGTTGTTAGTACAACTTCATTACTGTCCATTTTAAGTAAATAAATTATAAAGTTATTCAACACACACGAAAACATCAAAGTTCAAACAAAATAGTATAATTTACCTGAAGGTTACTGCACTCGTAGCTTCAATGTACCTCGTCCCTTTTGTTAATCACACCATTCCAACTGGGTTATATTTACGGCTTCTGATTCTCAACGCTTTTAAAATTTCTCCACCACCATTCATCTAAAGTTGTTTCAGGGCTTTTCCGGAACTCATCTGTGTATATCTGAACCTTGTTTTGTGGATCCAGTCATGTTTATGAACCATTTAATTATTAACACCCCCGAAAAATAGCAAAGAAATTCATACTTCTTTCACAAATATACGTCAAAACTGCCTACTTTTGTGTATTCATTTGTCGTTGCAAATTAGACTAATTGGTACAATGATACTCGACTTTATTACCTTGTATCTTCTTTTCTAAGTGCACTAAAGTACATTCATTGTAGCACGTAAGGAACAAACTGTTTTAAATCACAAAAATATTCGAACAAACTGTTTAAATTATTTAATCAAAACCGGAAAACTTAAAAAGCACTGTTTAACGCATTGAATCAAGTCGAAGATCTAAGAGAGCTTGTTCATATTCACCTGGGTATATATAGAGGTTAGCCTGTCTGTCGGTCTAGTCCCCAAAACGGACAATTCTTCAGAATTTCGCATGCTATGTTCCCATTCCGCAGCCCGGCATGCGATTTTTACGAAATTTGCACTCGCACCAGTTAAAATCTCAGAAATTCTCACACGGCACGCAAACATGTCCGAGAATAACTAATTAAATTTTGTACAGAAATTGTTGTTTCTACCTCTCATATGTGCATCTTATTTTCAACCAATCGTGACCCTCGTGACGTTGCTCATATCACGCCTTTAATTATTAGTGTCTTTGTCTTACGCACATTATCTGTCTCTATCTAACCTGTTCTTATTGGTGCAAATTGATATTCTTTATTATCGATTATTTCAGTCCATGTGGACTGTGAAATAACCCACCTTTAGCATTTCCCGTAGCTATTATGCGACGGTTTCTCCAACATTCTCTGTAACCATTAATTATCTGCAAATTTACGCTGAATGAGCCTTTTAAAAATACGCAGGTGTTCAAACATACTATTAATTCTCAGAGCTTTATTTCATGGTATTTTATTGGTTTTTCACAGGCTTTTATGCTTATTATTAATAATGGTTCAATTAACTCCAACTAAAATTGACTTCTACCCTTTCATTTTTAGCGAATACAAATTAAATATTAATTATTATGTGTACACTTTGTTTACTACTTGTTACCCAGAAATTAAATCAATTAATGTAAATTTTTCACGTAATTTTTATTTGTTTCTTGGAACAATTGACTTAAATACACGTTGAGCATTTCAATTCCGCTTCCTTTTATATAAAGCGTCTTGTACATAATTTAAATCTCTTATTTTTAATGAAACGAATGAATTTTTATTCTCCACGGTTTTTTAATAAAGCGTATTATCTAATAAAATTCCCTATACACGGTGATTAAAATTATTTGCTATAATTAATTAATTTTCTACCCTGGTCTAAATATGAGTAATATATATATATATATATATATATATATATATATATATATATATTTACACATCCATGTATGTATGTCTGTACATATATTGAGATTTAATTTTTATTATTGTTATCTATTACCAAATTAAATTGGGAATGTGCTATTTCAATTTTAATACTTTTACATATTACTAGTTTACCTCCATTGTGCGACTTTCAATTTTGATATATTTTCTAATTATGAACCTGCATTTTATATAATGCGATATGTTTCTATTCTTGAAATTGTAAAATTCAACCTACATTATCGTCTTCAATCATAAACTTGCTCGTTATCCAACATTTGACAACCTGAACTTTGAAATTAGCTTTATATATGAAACGTGGGACATTTGATGATATAAAAAGTTATTTGTTCCAAATTGTATTGTCATGTATAAAAAATATTTATAGTGAAATTGTTTTAGAAAGTTCTTTGTACTCTATCAGCCGTCGTCGTAGTCAGTTGTCTTAAAGAGGGTTGCCTGCTTTTATGTTATGTACGTATTTAGTGTTTGGATTTAAGGGTTCCTTGTGTATTCAACTACTGAACACCCAGTTAGTTTAGGGTTTTAGTTCCACTTTGCAGTTTTGTTGAAGGTATTTTCTATGAACTAACATTGGCACGTATGGAGTTTAGTTCATCCCAAATCATTTTAGATTCTTGGTACTCATTTTGGAAGCAGATCATTGCACAGCATACTGCCCACTTGTTACAGTTTTGTATAGTAGTTGACATCCTGTGGTCGTAGTCATGTTTCGAGGCTGACACACGGTGACTTTGTTGGTAAACTAGAGACCTGTTTTCTGTTAGGAAGATTCACTGTCTTCTCATTCAATACTGGAGCAACAGAGGTTGTATAAGTAGATGCAAGGATAATGTGTAAATTTTTATTCCACTTTTGCCCTTTAATATAATGGGAATATATTTTAATATCAGTATATTGCTATAAATTCTTACATTAGCAATTGTGATTAATTTACGAATTTCACTAGGTTAAATTTTCCTGAATCCTAGAGTGGCCACCATACTTGTTTTTACGCACACTATTGCTCTAATAATAATCCTATGACTTTGAGTCGAGCCTAGCTTGTAATTTAGTTGATATTTTGAACCATTTTGAATGATATTACTAAATTTAGGTTTTATTTATTTATCGGAAATATACAGGCGTACCGCAGAGTTACATATTTCCACTAAGCTAATTATAATTATTATGGTTCATTCATTTTCAGGCGTACCGCAGAGTTACATATTTCCACTAAGCTAATTATAATTATTATGGTTCATTCATTTTTATATAATCATTCCATGTAATGAAATTATATTTAATTGTAATGAATATTTTAATGCACCTTGTGAATAATAAAAACTGAAACTACATGTGTGCATGTGTGTGTGATTGTGTGTGTGTGGGCATGTGCGCGCACGCACACGGGTGTGTGCATGTGCGCAGGTGTGGGTGTGTGTGCATGTGGTGTGTTTGTGCGCACATGGGCATGTGTGTGCATGTATATGCACCTGTGTATGAGTATGTGTGCACATGCGTGCATGCATACGTGCGTCATGTGTATGCATGTGTGCATGTGTGCTGGTGAGGAAGATCTGCTGTGAAGATTGCAAACAATAGTGGTCCCAGGATGCTACCTTGTGGAACTCCTTGAGCAACAGCAAGGGGCATGGATATTTGGTTGTTAATTTTGACTGACTGTGTACTTCTTTTTAAATAACTTGTGAACCATTGTAGAACAATACCTTGAATTCCATAGTAAGTTAGCTTTGCTTCTAACAGTGTATGGTTAATTACATCGAAAGCTTTACTAAAGTCAAGTAATACCAGGTATGTAACTTGTGCTGTATTTATTGAACTACTAAGATCAGATATGACTTTGGTCAATGCTGTAGCAGAACTATAGCCTTTACGAAAACCTGACTGATGTGCAGGTAGTATATTATGATTAGCGATATGCTGAGTTATTTGAATATATACCAAATGCTCTATAACTTTGGATATAACAGATAGTATACTTATTGGACGTAGGTCTGCAGAGGTGGCTGCTAGTGGTATTTTCGGAATAGGTGTAACTAGCGATTCCTTCCATATAGTAGGAAAGGAGCCCTGTTGAAGTGAGAAGTTAATGATGTGTGTAATCACATCAATGCTATATGGCATTATTAACAATAGCATCTTCCTGTCAATTCCATCTTTATCCTGTGCATTAGATTTGAGTCTTTTAATAGATTTCCATACTAGGTCTGTTGTAACTGGCTGAAAGCTAGCAAGACAGGTTCCAGGTGAATAACTGTTTGTTAGAAATTTATTGACTTCAATTTCAGGCACTTGTCTTCTAGGGATAGATGTTATAAAGAAGTTATTTAACTGATCGGCATCTTTAATCTCATGTGAAATATGAGACGTATTTTTGGTATGGATTTGACAACTATCGAAGACATTTCATAGTTTCTTTGAGTTCATGTTATGAAGTCTGCATTGATAGTCTAAGTATGCTTTCTTTTCACTTCTAATAGCAAATGTAGCATAATTCCTTAAATCTTTATAATATTGGAATTTAGTCTTATCACCAGTTACTCGATATAGTTTAAGGGCGGCATTTTTCGTTTGAGTATTTGTTAAAGCTACAAAGTTCAAGCTTTCAATAGAACTTGATAAACATATTGTTTCGACCATTTCACAGGATCAGTACAAAAAGATCGTGGATAAACACTCATCCGCGTGTCCAAGGTGTAGGTTTGATCACACCCTCCCTTATGACAGGGCGGAACAGATGGACTCGGGATCACACAGTGCAGGTGTCTTTCCATACCAAAAGGAGTGGTCATTCAACGGGTCATTATGTTCACCGAAGGAAGCACATAGTGGTGTGTGCACGAAATTTTAGCAAGTAACGAAAAATAAAAAAGATAAAGACGAGTAATTGTCATATACAGAAAGGATCAAGTAATGAACTCGTTTCTGTTTCTAGCAAGGACTACATTCAATGCCGGCGTTATCAAATATACCAAAAGGTGATTAGAAACTCGAACCACACTTTATCAAATAGAATATGCTCCATTATTTCAACGAATCTCTAGATTGAAGTAGTATACGAAGTAATTATACGCTATAAGAATATGGGCCAAACCAACAGACACCTAAAACAAGGTACCGACTATTCGATTGTAGCAGAGCTTTTCGTTTTAAAATAAATAGATTTAAATGCAAATTATTAGGAAGCGTACTTATTGTAGGAAGGTCGAATATACCGGGAGTTGTTGGAGGATTGAAGCAGAATCTACATAAATGAATAATAAAAGACAACAAAGGTACTTTTTAATTTTACCGTTGGAAAGTGAACGTAACAAAGATATGAAACGTCATTGAATACTTTGTATTGCACAAAAATTTGAGAATGTATTCTCGTCAGATTGCAAATTTTTGATCAAACGCCTTATTTCATTGTTGGCACCTATGAAGTTAGAGCCATTATTGGAAACTAATTTATTGGATTTATCACACCTTGAAATAAACCGTTTTAATGCAGCAATAAATACCTGTGAAGTTAAATCTGTTACTTATTCAATGTGGATTGCTTTTGATGCAAAACAAATGAACAAACTCACATATGCTTTAATAATTTTACAGCCCCAACCTTTTCTGTCTCTAATATAAAGGGGATCACAATAATCTATACCTGTGAAACTAAATGGAAATGAGTGTAAGATACGTGATTTTGGAAGATTTCCCATAATATGAACTTGTTGAGTAGGGTTAGTTTAAAAACATTTAATGCAATTTCTGTAAGTTTGTTTAGCGAGATTTCTGCCACCGATGGACCAAAATTTCTCGAGAATTTATGCTAGAAGCTGCTGTAGCCCAGCATGACATAATATTTTATGCGTATTTTTGAATAGTAATTTTAAAAATTGATGATTAGCAAGAATGAGAATGGGATGTTTTTTAGTATAGGAATAATTTGAATTACTAATTCGCCATCAACTCAAAGCAAACCGGTTTCGTCAATAAAAGGTCTAAATTTAACATTTTGGTTTTTTTGTGGATTGGATTTTTGCGAATTAAATACTCAATTTCGTAGTTAAAATGTTGCAATTGTATATGCCGTATAATACACTTGGTTGCGTAATTTATTTCCTTACAAGTTAATGGATCAAACTTACGGAAAGTTGAAACAATCCTGTTTGAAACCTATGCAGTAAGCAATGCATCGAATCAAACGATTGAAATTAGAAAAACGGTGAAGGATATTGTTTCTTCTTCGGTGGCAAAAAGTACTTGAGTATTTAATTTGAGTTCAGGTAATTTATGGTGTGTTTTGAGAGTGGAATGTGGCCAGTTGGCGTTTGAATAAGATAATCAGTCTGGACCATGCCACCACAACGTTTGTGACATTAATGCAAGCGGATTCGCTCCACGTGAAAGTATATCTGCGGGATTGTTCTTCGTAGATGTATGATGCCAATTAGCATTAGTTTTTTTGCTTGTATTTCTGCAACTCGGATGCTTACAAATAGTTTTAGTAATTGTGGCAAGGTTTTAACCCGCCCAAGTACAATTGTTGAATCCGTCCAGTAGTGAACACTATTGAACATATAGTCAAGAGGATTCACTACTTTGTATGATAATTGTAATTGACTTGATTGGAGCAACCCTTGATTTGGCACAAAGAAAATTTATGGAAATATTAGCTTGATGAACAATGTTTCTGGTGAATAAGCATGCGCCATATGCAACTTGGCTTGCATCTGATAACCCATGAAGCTCCACAAGAACTGGATTCTTGCACCGTATGCGGCGAGGAACCTTGAAATCATTGATTTGAGAGAATTCGCTTTTAAACCTTACCCATGTAGTATGGATATCAATTTAAGCTGCTTCGCCCCATGAAACTTTTTCCAACCACAACTTTTGAATGAGAGTCTTATCGATTATAACGCAAGCACTAAGTAGACATAAGGGATTAAATATTTGAGAGATTGCTGACAGTATTGATCTTTCTGTGCTAGAATTAGAAATTGAAGTGTGGAAATACTGTAAATTAAACTATCTGAATGACATAACTATAATATACCAAGTGTTTTGGAATTTTTGTTAGGACTAAATTTTAAAATATTGGATTTAGAAAGATTCCAAAAGTTTGCTAAGAACTTCGGCTCATCACAAACCATTTTCTTAGCTGAAAACCTGATTGTTGTAAAATATCTGAAACTTGTTGACAATGAACAGATAGTTTGAAAAGATCGTCATTTGCTGTCACTAAATCATCAACGTACAAGTTGTTTGCGATAATTGAAGATGCTTCTGGATATTTCTCACGCTTATCGATTGAAAGTTGAAACAAATATCTAATTACTAGAAAAGGTGCTGAAGTAGTGCCATATGTAACCGAATTAAGCTGGGAAGGATCTTGACGCCCAATCGTTTAGTTTAGTTTTATTGAGTGTAGTACATACACTTCTAAATACAAGTTAAATTACAAAGCAAATATAGTAACAAATGCTGGCAGATTGCCTAGGTCTCTGATTGTGTAAATACTCAAAAGGATATAATTCATCAAAAATGTTTTTCAGTTATATCCTTAAACATAAAAGTTGAATTAAGAGCGGTAACTAAATTTATTGCTGATGGAGCTGACGTTTTTGAATAGCAAGTAATTCATTTTTCATCAAAGACTGAAATGTAGCTTTTGATTTTGCTTGGAACAGTTCTTGATATTTGTTGAGTAACTTCGTGGCACAGTAAACAAAACAACGTTCAAATTTAGCTGTTCTGTGTCCAGGTATATTAAATGTAAGTACAGCTCTTAAGCGGCGAGAGTGAACCGTTGAGCGACTCTTCGGCATTTTACAAAGATTCGAAGGAAGTGTGTATTGAATTATATTATATACAAAAGTAACAAACAATAATTCTGACATATAGTTGTATTTGAGGATATTTAAGGCAATGTAGAATGGTGTTACACGGTTATATCTATTTATATTGAGCGAGAACCTCAAGCAAACAGTTTGCATTAATTGAACTCTCTCTTTTAGACGATTTGTCAGAAAGTTGTAATACACTGTGGAACAGTAGTCTGAATGGCTCAAAATCAAAGTATTTACTAAATTTCACTTCATATCTAGACTCAATAAATCCTTGAACTTGTTAAAGTTCTAAGTTTAAAAAACAAATGGTCATTGTCTTGTTTATGTGTTTTTCAAATAATAAATAAGGATCAAAGGTAACGCCCAAGTTGTTCGCTGAATCACTAATGGTTATCACTATAGAATTTATTTTTAAATCGCTAGTAGTATGAATTTTGAATTTGTTGTTTTTTTTTGTATCCACACAGAGACCCACACACTTATTAGGATTTAGTATTAAACCATTACTTTTAGACCACTCGTAGATTGAGTTTAGATTTAGGTTCATTTTTGCAATCATTTTGTTGGGCAATGATGGTAAACAGGACATATACAGTTGTGTATCGTCAGCATACATATGTATTCTGCGGTTGCTTGTTAAACAAACTGGCAGATCTCCAATGAAAATACTAAACAGTAGTGGGCTCAGGATACTCCCCTGTGGTACATCATGCGTAATTTCAAGAAATGTAGAATCGGAATTGTTTAATCTAACTTGTTGTGATCTTCCTTTAAGATAGTTAGAGAACCACAGTATGGTTTTGTGATCACATCCATACAACATAAGTTTTGATAACAGAAGGTCATGGTTGATGACATCAACGGCCTTGCTATAATCAAGAAGGCATAGAAGTGTAATCTCTGAGTTGTCAATATTAATAGTAACATTAACAATTTTCGATAAACATGTAGCAGTACTATGTTTTGATCTAAACGCTGATTATGTCACAGGAAAAATATGATTAAGTTTGACATGATTTAATAGTTACCTATATACAATTATTTCGATGATCTTCGACATTGTTGGAAGTATACTGATTGGTCTGAGGCTATTAAAGTTTTTAGCTATTGACACCTTAGCGAGGGGAGTACTAATAGCCTTCTTCCATGGTTCAGGATACACTCCATTAAGTAATCAGTAATTAATTATATGAGTAATGTCTTCTAAGCAGAATGGGAGCATTAACTTTGTCATTTTTATGTTGATTTTGTCAATTCCAAATGCCTCTGATTTAATAAAGTAGATTATCTTGTGAATATCTAGGGAACTAACTGTTTTTAAAGAAAAGTCTGTAGTTTTTATGTATCTTGTGCTTCTGTATTGTGCGATTTTTGTTTGAGGAATGTTTGGGTACTTGATGGAGGTAGTAAAATGCTGATTTATCTTATTTGGGTCTTGAAGCTCCACAGCTATTTCATTTTTAAGTTTAAAGTGTACTTTTTGAGTTTCAAATATTTTGCACAATTTTTTGCCATTACATGTAGTTTAAGTTGATGTTTAAAATAAGCAATTTTCTCATTTCTTATGACTTGGATGAGATAGTTTCTTAGATCTTTATAGTACTGGAAGCGGTTATTGGATTTGGTTCTTAAATAAGTTTTATATGCTTGATTTTTCAATTTTATCATAAGTCTTATTATATCTGTTATGTATGGTGGTTGACTATGTTTAATATGAGCAATTCTAATAGGTACATGTATGTTAAATAACGCAACGACATGTATGTTAAATAACGCAAGGACATGTTTGTTTAGAAAGGTAATTTTTTCCTCGATTGACAACATAATCCTTAGTGAATTCCATGAAATAATATTTGCATCCAGTGTCATCTTATCAAGGTCAAAATACTTACAGTTTCGGAATTGAAGGTTTCGGGCTTAACTTTAGGTATTTGAATGTTAGAATTAACTTTTACCGTTCTGTGGTCAGTTAGATTTAAAAAATCTACAGTTTCACATTTTTCTAGGCCAATATCTTTTGAGCTGCATACTATATCAATAGTACTTAAAGATGACTTCATCACCCTAGTGGGTTCACAAACATGTTGTATGAGTTTATAAATATCTAAAATTGCTTGAAGACGTATCGTTGCTGGGTCGTTAGGTTTCATGAAATCTCTGTTAATATCACCAATATCGCAGCTTCACAGTCTATGCACTCGTTGGACAGTGACATCTCCAGTTCCACTAGGAAGTCTGTACTAGTTCTTGGGGGGTGATAAACTGCTCCGATTGCAATATTTAGTTTATTAACTTTGATTTTTATCCACAACTGCTATAATTCAGAAGTATCTGTTTGTGTTTTAGAAACTGTGTAGTTGATTCCGCTCCTAATATAAAAGCAGAGTCCTCCCCGTGTATCTCTATCATTTCTAACTAGACTATGGCTTGAGATCATGATCAGGTTTGACGGGAAGTCAGGGGCCAGCCATGTTTCTGTAATGGCAACTATATCTAAGCCTAATTCATTAAAAATTTATGCATTTCACTAGAGATCTGACATTAACGTGACCCACTTGAAAAAGTTTGAAGCTGTTTGAGGAAAGTGATTGCTATTTATCCCCATAATTAGTGCGTGATTGCTGCAGCTTCAATTGCCGAGTATAACATGGACAGACTTTATCTTTCGAAGAATGTTTTACATTGAGACTCGTATCAAATATTGTGTTGGCATTTATGCAGTTTATGCAATTAGTGACCGAAGAACTGCAATCCTTATGATTGTGTTCACCAGAGCAATTGGCACATATTTCTTTCATATGTAGTTTTTTGCTAAGTGCAGGTTTTCCTGATATTTGTATCACTGAAGGATGTTTGTATGATTGTACATACTTGCATCTGACAAACCTACAGTAATCTTGTCCTTGTTTAACAGAGTAGCATGTGTAATGGGGTTAACCTCTAAAATTAGAGTTGAGAAATCATTTTTTTTATTTCTAATGATTTTCACTAGCGTCATATTTAAGTTGGCTCTTTGATTATCTAGTTTATTTTATTTAATCAATTTTGGAATTATAAAGTTAACTTCAAAAATATCTTCATTGTTTATTGAACCAATTCTTATCCTAGGTTGCCTGAGCTTGAGGATTTTGATCTCGTATTTTTCTTGCATGGTTTCAACCACTTCGGTATGTAGAGTACTCCGATCTTCTCTATTATCGCAGCCAATGATGATGGCGCCTTTAGAAGTTTATTTAAACTTAGATCTATTGACTCTGATTTCTGCGGGATTTAATGAGTTTTAATCTCTTTATGTTTTGCTACTATTACTTGCTCAGTCTTCTGATTTACAACTTTGGAGTATGTTAGCTTTTGAATAGATTTATTGTCAGAGGGATTTGTTGGCTTTTTTATTAGCTCATTTACTGAAGCGGTTAGAGATTCAATTTTAGAAAAAATAGTTGATAATTTCCTCATCTAATTTGTGCAGGTATTACGTAGAAACTACAGGCCATGTTTTTGAAGAACCATACATTTAAGTTCTGAAGGTCTGCGTATGATTTGTGAACAGGTCCAAAGCAAATATCACATTTGATATAGATGTCTTCATTACCAAAAGAATCAGAGCAGTTTGCACAATTAGTTTCCATCCTTTTTTCTGTCATTAATACAATATCAGTTTTAGCACTTTAATTTTGATAAAGATAATGTAAATCTGGCTATTTACAGTTTGAAGCACTTGTTGTTCTGTATTGTTGATTGATAAGCCTTTATGTATGAATTAAATTTGCTTGAAATATACTGCCACTTTAATTTAACTCATTGTCCCAAGCTCTGTGATTAGTTAGAATTTTCCCTTGCTTTACTGAAGGCCTTAACTTTAGCCCTCACTTTGGTATAAATTTCACTATTTAATTTCACTTGTAACACTTACAATAATTAAGTTTTTAGAAGCCACATGCACATACAACACTTCTCCTTCAACTTTGTTGCAATGACCTCTGATACTTGTTGACCCAAATCATTCTGTACATTTTTTCAATGTCTGCTAATGCAACATACCTGTATTGTCTGAAATAGGGAGATTGTGTGATATCGTTTGCATAAATTTAAATGCTAATAACAAGCGATAATCCGAGTACCAAAAAGGAGGAAGGTACTGGTAGCAGTTGTAATATAGTTTTGCAGATGTGTAACCTACAGCAGATTCTGATGGTTTTAAATATTGAAAGCTTAAATAGTAAACACTATATGTTTAATGCAATACTATAGGAATTTAATATCACACTGAGCATTTGTTAACAGAATACTCAAGGAAATTGCTATTTAGAAGTATAAAATGATAATCAATTTTTGTCAATCTAATAACACGGTAATAGTTTGGCCCATCATCATCGCAACAGTTCCCCTGTTAGAGGTACTGAGGGGACATGGTGGTGGACATGGTGGACATGGTTCTGGGGCCAGTATTGTGGAAGTAGTGTCATTACAGCTCAACAATTTTTGAAGTGAGCATGATTTTGAAATATGTGGAGCTAAGTAGGTTCATTCTAGTATTGGAATCATTTTCATATTATATATTGTTCATGTTCTGGAATATACTCTACATTTCTAAGTAGATTGTGCGAAGTCCTGGATATAATTTCTTTGCCAGTGAATACAATGGTTAGATGTAATATTGACATTGCTGCAAATTTAGAATAGAATAGAATAGATTTATTTGTACCCATGTATACATGGTAGTTCACTGTTACATAAAATAAAATTACATGTTAAAAATCTACATATAATAAATATAACATATATAATTAATTTAAATTGATCAAACATTAATTCTAAAGAAGGTTGTCACTTAAGAATTCATCAACTGTGTAATAACATCGTTCTACGAGCAGGGGAAAAATAGCAGCTTTAAATTTTTTAAGTGGTCTTAATGATCATATGCTGCTTGAAAGTTTATTATAAAATGTAGATGCCGTATATATAAACGTTTTTTTTGTTTGAGTTGAATTAGGTTTTTGAATATATATATATGATCACAAAATCTTGTATCATGACTATGAATTGAGCTGGCTGGAATATAATGGTTAGAATTTTTATAGAATAAAATAAGTGTCTCATAAATGAACATTGAGTAAAAAGTTAGTACGTTAAGCTTCTTAAAAAGAGGTCTGCAGTGAGCATTCATTGATACGCCTAGCACAGTTCGGATTGCTCTTTTTTGTAATTTAAATACTACAGATGTGTTAACTAGACATGAATTACCTCAAAAGGCAATACCATATCTCATTCTCGATTCAAACAAAGCAGAGTAACATATTTTTGAGCAATGCACTGGTAATTCCCTGGACACTGATGAAAGTGCATAGCATACTGAAGATAGTTTAGTTGATAATAAACAAATATGTTCATACCAGCTGAGGTCCTGATCAACTGTTATACCAAGGAATTTTGTAGAACTAACTAAATTTAGTGACAAGTCTGATATTATACTATCCTGCAAAGATGAAGGTTTGAAATTAATACAGCAAGTTTTTGATTCATTTACTGTTAGCTTGTTTATATAACACCAGTTTTTCATTGACAGATGGTCTGTGCCTAAAAGATTAGTGATTTTATAGTTGTCGCATTCCACTGAAGATTAATATCGTCTGCATATAAAGTAGTTTTGGCATATTTAGTGCAGTTTGTGAAATCATTTATAAAGAATAAAAATAAAATGGGGCCCAAGACTGATCCCTGAGGCACTCCTAAATTCAACATAACTTTTTTCGATATCATATATTTATCTTTTGTTTCGATTCTTACAGACTGTGATCTGTTTACAAGATAGGATTTGAACCAGTCATTAACTATACCCCTAAATCGATAAAATTCTAACTTTTACAACAGGATTAAGTGATTTACAGAATCGAATGCTTTACTTAGATCAACAAATAAGGTAGTCGAGATGCTGTGTCTACTATTTAATGTTATGTACAGATTGTTCATAAAATTATACATTGCGTCAATTGTAGATTTTTAGGACAGAATCCAAACTGATCGGGACTAAATATTTTAAATTTAAAAGTAAATTCAATGTCGTTTTTTAACTAATGTTTCAATGACTTTTGTAAAGGTGGACAATAAAGAGATAGGTCGAAAATTATTTATCGTGGAAGTGCCCCCTTTGTGTAGTGGAACAACTATTGCGAATTTTAGACAAGTTGGGAATATTCCAGAAAGAAAAGATTCATTTATAAGGTCCGATAAGTGACTTATAATGTCAAGTGGTAAAGCAAGCAAGACTTTTGTGGAAATGTTGTCATGACCAGCAGTATTTTTATTTTGAATGGAGTGTAAAACATTGAAAATTTCATGGCAATCTGTTGGAAAAAATGTAAAGGAATTGAAGATGCAACTACCATTTTTGTGCAAAAAGTTAATGACAGTTGAAATAGGTTCTTTATTATTTTCAGATAATATCGAAGCAGCAGTAGCAAAATGGTTATTCAAAGTATCAGCTATATACTTTTTATTGCAATTTTCAATGTGAGTCTTTTTTATACTAGATGTGTTTCTACCAGATAATGCATTCACAATTTTCCATGTTTCAGATTGTACGTTTCCAGAATTTGAAATGCGATACGCAAGAAATTGTGATTTTGCTAATTTGACTACTTTTTTAAAAAAAATTTTTGTAACGAAGATAATATTCTTTGATAAAAATTGAGTTTTGAAAGTGTTTATAGATAGCATATAATGATTTTTTGTTTCTGGCAGATATTTTTATACCCTCTGTTAACCAATATTTCTGTTTATTTTTTAAATAACATTTAACTAAAGGGAAGGATTTAGAAAATGCCAATGCAATATTATAAATCAATGATTGAAATTTATCATTTAAATCATTTGATGTTATTTTTATATTAATTTCTGAGCATAGTGTAGTAAAGCTATTAAAATTCTTGGTGTTATAAATTCTGCTATAATAGAAACTGTTTAATGTATTTAAATTCAAATTTGTTTGGAAATGTATAAATTCATGATCTGAAAAATTATTTGGTACTGCAGATGTATTAACAAACACATCTTGAATTAAATTTGAAAATATATAATCTATTAATGTACTTGACGTATTTGTTATCCTAGTGTCCTGCATAACATGCATGTTCAAATTGTAAATATTTAAAAGTTGCTTTAGCCTAATAACATTCTTATCAGAGATATTTTTATAGTTTATGTTAAAATCACCGCTAATCACCATGGTCCATTTTTTAATATCTATAATATGGTGTAAGATAGTGTCCAGTGAATTAAAGAATACTTCTGTATTGCTTACTGGGTAATGATAGATGCACAAAACATGAAGATAAAAATTTCTATAATAAATATGGGAAAATTCGAAATTGAAATCCTCATGCAAATAATTCATATTAGAATATTTTTCAAAATTGATAGTCGTGTTGGAAGTGCAATAAATAGCCGTGCCACCATGACTTTTTTGCTCTCTGTAGGATATACTAATGAACTCGTAGTTATCTAACTTAATGTATTCATTACAGTTTAACCAATGTTTGGTGATGCAGACAAGAAACGGATAATTTAGGTCATCTAATAATATATGAAGATTATTTATCTTGCTACGTAGACTCCGTATATTACACAGTAGTAATGAAAAACCAACAGACTTTTTATTTATAAAAAAGAATCAGAATTGGTAGAAATATTTGATGAAGAGATTGATTCATCAGCTTCATTAGTAGTGGAATGTTGTTTTTCCTCTTACATTGTTACATATATAAGGTTGTTGGTGCAATAATTAAAATTTTTTCTAATATTATGTCTAAATTTATTAGTGATATTTAAAATGTAGTTTAATAATTGGCGTTTTCCTATTGATCTCATATGAAGCCCGTGTGTCGTAAACAATGATGGTTGCACAATTTTATTTATATCCACATAACAGAAGCTTACATTTGATGCAGTTAATGTCGAATATAGATCCAAATTTACCGAATGTATGAAATTGTTCAGTATGGTTCGCCCTTGCCAAAATGGAGCAGAGATTAAAATCAGATTAGTAGTGGAGGCAATTGTGTTTAGCAGCTGTTTAGTTTGAGTAGATATAGCCTTACCTTGTAGAGCATTGTTTGTTCCACCAAGAATTAAAACGTAGTCGTTGTGATTAAAAGTTGTAAGTTTGTTTGACAGGTTGCCTACAATGTCCTCTATAAGCGCATTTGGCTTGCAATCAACATAAAATGAGTAATTTAATCGTCCCAACATTGAAATTAGAATATCAGAAAATCCTCTAACGTGACTGTCTCCGTAGACACAAATTTTTGATTTATACATAGGCGCAATGACTATTGTTTGCTTCTCTCATTTTAAAGGTGTGTATGACATTAGCATTGAGTATTTCTAAGTCTAGTGAAATTTTACTATTAGTGTCTACTTTTTTAAAAAATTTTGAAAGTTGTTCTGGAATAGGACTATTTGATGTGAATTAATTTTTTTGCATTCAGTTTGAGTCATTTCGTCAATTACTTGAGCTTTTTTATAGTTCACATCTTTCTTAGATGTTGAAAAAACTGCATTTGTTTGCACTGCCTTGTTTAAATAGTTTCTACTATTTGTGTAATGTGGTGCATAACCATACATTTCGTAAAACCAATCATTACTAAATGTTTGGTCATTATCTAACAACACTTCAAATTCTTTAGAGGTTACAGTTTGTGTGTAAGAGTTTTTATAATTTGACGTATTTGAAAATTTTTTGAGATCATCAATTTCACATTCAAATCTCTTATTCTTTTGTTAACTTTTTTTAATTCATTTAATAGCTGGTCTTCATTATAGGTAGCTTCGAAAACAAGTTTTTCCAAATCTTGTTTTAATTTAGTAATGTATTTTTCTTTGAGCTCATTATCTACTTTAATGCTGTCCATCTGGTCTTTAAATTCCATATCTGTTCTGTTCTCGTTTATCATGTCTTTGTAGGTATTTTTTGATATCAATTTACAATTTAAACAGTTTCCACACAATATTTTATTATCTTTAATAAAGTTATTATTATTAACTCTAAGTACACAACTTTTGTGAAATATTCCATAACACTTACTGCACACAAAACTTTTACATTCTTTCTTACAACATCTAAACTTAAATGGATTCTTCATTTTCGGTCATTTTTATTGGTGTTATACAAGTGCTAACATTATGCAAGATTTTTGCATCTACATTTTTGTAAGTATGATCTTGTAAAGAATATTTCACTTACCAGTCTTCTTATTTCGTGAGGATCGTTTGGTTTATCTTTAACATGTGATTGAAGTTCTATCTTGCTTTTAAGTAATTCACATATATCATTCTTCTTTGTAGTTGAAGTAGTATTTCTTCTCTTGTTTGCATATGAATAGTTTAAGGACTTTAGTGTATCTTTATTTTTTAATTTAGTTATACTGTCAAATGAATTATCAGTCAAAATGACATCTTCATTTATCATTTTAAATTTAGATTATTCGCTCTCTAAAGTTTTCTTCAGTTTTTGCAAATAGTTTGTAGGATTCAATGAATCTTATTCTTTACTGAAAATGGTTTCGTTTTACCAAATGTTATATTTCAAGCAGTGAAAGTAATAATTTTTGAAGAGCACAAATTTGACATGTATTCTTATGCTTATCAATTCAGCAGAAAGTAAGATCTAATTACAACACGTCTCAATATTTAGTTTCCAAACCCACAAAGGAAACTAATCAATCATTCTGCACCTGTAATTGATAATAGTTTTAATGGAAAGTTCAATATGACACATTTATATAATCATAAATCTGTATTGCTCTATGTTAAGATGTGCATATCAAACGAAATCAAGAATATTAACATGTTTAAATGTCTAAATAATCAATCAATGCAATTTTAAATTCTTTAACTGTTTAAAAAATGTAAATTGAACACAAGTACACCAGAGTAATTTTGACGGGAAAGATTTTAATTTTATTTTGACTCTTTAATTAGGCATGTTAACATTGTTTTCCAATGACAGCTTTCAAGAAATAAAAGACAAAAACAGTTAACTGGGAAGAAAGTGTCTGTTCCAGTCGAAAGCTCAACTATCTTAGAATTTTGTCTACAAAATATCCAATTTTGAAAACAATTTATAATGTAAAAAAATTTGCATACTATAAACTGATAAGTGAAAAGGAAAAGGTGATTATAGCTTTAAGATTGTTGCTTTTGATAGCTAAAGTGAGACAGCATGATTTATAATGAATCAACTTCAGAAAAAAAATTATAAAAGAAGATGATGTTTTTGTCATAACTATTGCTAGGCTATCAATGAATATCCAATCTGCTCAATAGATTTTTTTACAAACTTCTTTTTGATCGTTGAAAAATTCTTTTGAGCAAACTAAAAATTTTACAAAGTACGACCATAATTCCTTTAGACAAAGTAGAGGTCTTTGGTATTACTAAACAACTGAAGAATACACCCTTCTGTGGAAAAGGGACTTTCTCATCTCTATAGAAAAATCTCCAAAAGATGTGCTACTAAAAAACCTATTATTTATTTAGTTAATGAATCTTTAACATTTGGGATTTTTCTATCTGTGTTAAAGATAACTTATTAGATTAGTTCTAAAAAAAGAAAATCGTCAGGACACGGCCAACTGTTTTCTCAAAAATTTTAAATTAGGCAATGTATAACATACTCAATATTTATGAAAAAATACAACACGTAGCTTCAGTGACAAATATGTTTCCATTAAGGCTAACTCTATGACTACCTTGGTCAGTCCTTATAATGAAATTTTAAGTACAATACCTTTGGCAATATCCTGCGATCTGAGTCAAACCCTTCATTGTGGTGATCAATATATAATTCTAAATAGACTTAATGATTATGAAATAAGAGGCGTGGCAGCTGATTGATTTAAATCTTACCCTTCTGAGCGTTTGCAGTGGTCATCACAAGTAAGTTAGTAAATATCATTCTGCACGCAAAAAGGTTAAGATTTGTATGTTGCAAGAGTCAGTCTTAGGTTCAACCTTCTTTATTACTTTCATTAATGCTCGTATGAAATTTATAAATAATGCAGGTGTAATAATATACACTGATGATACTACCATTTTAGCAGTGAATGAGCAGATTGAAGATGTTCTACAGGATGCAAAAATGATTTCAGTCGCTCTTCAAATGGTTCTGCTCATATAAACTTAATCTTAATTCAGAGAAAATGCAAGACACAATGTAGCTTCATCTCAATGGAGATAATCGTATGCAATTAAACGGTTACAAATTACTGGGAACAACTATTGATTAATTACCTGCCTGGGAAGTTCATTGCTCAACACTATCAAGCTGAAATCCCCTTGCAAAATAATTAGATCTCTTACAATACTATTAAACGATAATATTTTAAAAGATATTTAAATCACGTCTGACATATGATATTATGTTATAGGAAAATACTAGTCATTCCAAGCTAGTTTTTTTAAATATAAAAATGTATTATTAAATGTATGGCAGGTGTTGCTAGTTCTGATTTTTGTAGGCCCATTTCTTGTTGTAATAAGGTTAACTACCTTACCAAGTCTTTATATTTTTACACTAGCCATTTATGTATATAAGAACATCAAACAGTTTACAACTAACTTTTCAGTTCGTAGATATAATACTAAATACTGTCAGAATTTGCTTCTCCCTTAGTGTAGATTAAGTGTATGAGTAATAGTTTTTTATGTATGAGTTATGAATATACAATAGGTTTTTGAGTGAAATGAAACAACAGCAAAACATTGCTTACTTTGAAAGCAAGCTGAAGATCAACTTGTCAAAAATTGTTACTATAAAGTAATTGGTTTTTTATAATAATATTAGTTCAACATTTTTGTGTAACTATCTTAATATTAATATTTTAGTCTTGTTAATTTTAATTAAGACTAACGTCTGTAACTTTATTAAATATATAGTGTATTTTGTGTTTGACCTATCTCGTATATTATTAACTATACTACAATGCTGTGCATTTAAAAATAATAATAGTTGTTCTCTGAACATTTTGGTTTTGGTTATCTTGTTTCTATAATTAGTGAAATATTTGACTAGATTTGTGCTACATGATAATATTGAAGTTATTCCTGGTATTCAATTACTTGTTTTATACTTTTAAGGTCTCTTTGATGTTTGTAAAGATGCCCACAAAAAGTTACTTTCAGCATATAGGCATTCAATGCAGCAGTATAATTGTATTTTTTGAAGTTGGTATTGGATTAAACCTTGTGTTTTGACTAAGTATCAGTGTAAAATTTTTTAGGTGCATTATTTATTTTGTGTTAAGAGAATTCAGATTTTGATATAGAATACCCTCAATGTAAATTTCTGGTTTCAGTTTAAGTTTTAGAAGTATTGTATATGAGCAAATGTAATTTTGAAATCAATCACTGTTTTATGCTTGTGCAAAAAAGTTGCACATAAAAAATGACTGTACAGAGGCTTGGTAATCTTTTTATTTTGCTTGCTTGCACTGGAGCCTAAAATGTTTTTATATTTATGTAGCTGAGAGGTTCTTATTAGTTTGTTTTTGAGCTTGACGTTGTGCAGTTCTTATTGTTTATTCGCACAGCATGTGTTTGTGTAAGAAGTGTTTGAATAGAACAAAGTTTGGTGATGTTTTGATGGCTATCTGAGTTTTCATATGTTCTATGTCACAACCAGGCATCTTGTTAAGGAAAAAAGAATTTAATACAGGATATTGGTGTTGTCTTTTCAGGCTGGTTACTAAGTAAATGCTCCCCCAGCTGAGTCATCATGAGATAATCAGAACAGG
The DNA here is from genome assembly GCA_036346225.1 of Platerodrilus igneus. Taxonomy (NCBI): domain Eukaryota; kingdom Metazoa; phylum Arthropoda; class Insecta; order Coleoptera; family Lycidae; genus Platerodrilus; species Platerodrilus igneus. The sequence continues at coordinate 1,183,504 of JARFIW010001214.1, forward strand.
GTAATAATATTCTGAAACTGAATAAATAGAACTAGTGAGTTCAGTGAAATAAGCCAGCTGCCTCGATATAAAATTGATGGACATCATGAAAGTAGGAAGGAGCATTTTTGTGTAACTAGAGCTATCTACAATCTGTGAATAGCTCTACAATCACTCGACACAACATTGCTAATAAAAAGTCTCGACAATAAAAAAAGAAGTGTAATGCTCAAACAAAAAGAGAAAAGAATATTACATTACAATTTTTTTCCTTAATATCCCGATAAGTAACATGAGGCACAAAGTGTCTTAGGGCCGATTTATCGATTCACCGTTAAAACTGTCGGTCAGTAAACTTTTAGTTAATGGTAACCAAGGGTTAATGTATTAGTTAAATTGAATACTGTTGATCAATGTGTAACAGTGCTCCAATTTAAAAACTTCTAGTTATTAAGTTGGCCACATTGTGATTATACGAATGCATTCTATTTATTTAAGTTCTAACGAGAAACTGAAGTAATAGTGTGAAAATCTAAAATGTAACTTTTAACCTGCCTGTCAGTTGAGTATTCTAGAATATGTTCAATCAGATTCGGTACCATTATAACAGTTTGTTTGCTTAAATGAAAACGGATGTGATCTTCCCACTTTTTAAAGTGGTCAATACACAATCACAAACTCTGAAAAATCATATTTGTGGTCGCTTATTCTTATATTGTATAAATCTTCCATTCTCTTTCTAACATATTGTGATCAAATTTGAAGTTTAGTTTCAAAACAAAAACAGGTGTGTCTCAGTAACTGTTGGTGAAGGTGGTGACTGACACTTTTATCTTCCAGTTATTTTAACAAGAACTTTAAGGATTTAACTGGCTGTTAATAAAATTGATAAACTAGTTAACTAAAAGTTAAAGGATAACTGTCAGTTATGTTAACTAACCAAGCATTGTTAAACCAAGCCTTATTAAGCAAAAAACTCCGATGAACTAGTCGCCCCAGTTGTCTTATAGTGAAACCCTACCCTATAACTAAGGGCAGAAAACAAATGAATATATCCCATAAATGCGACTACAAAATAGCCACAGCTAAGTTTCACTTCCAAGTAACAACACGCTAAATTAGAGTTGAACAGTAATTTCCTTGTATCCTGAAAGTAAATCATGCAAAAATCATAAAGCGTAAAATAATCTAACCAAATGTTTAAAAAACCGAATAAAAAGAAGCGTACAGCATAAAAAATGGCGGCTTTGGCAGTAGGAGATATTCTAAATTACCACAGCACATTAACTGCAAGGTGATTTCTAAAGTACGTAAAAGTTTAACTCTAAAGGTATGATATACGACACATAAGTACATAACTTACAGATACACTCATAAACTAACACACAATGTTAGTGGCCGGGCAAACTAAAACGCATAGGCAACATATTACACAGGTAAGCAGTCAAGATGACTTCACAAAATAATTTAAAAACTTGTACAGGAATTAAAATATATTATCTTATTTAGAACATTTTATATTCAACTACAATAAACCCCATTGAAATTCGACGGCTATTTTATTATAAATGTAGCAATCTCTATAACAGTTTAAACCACTACTAATACTTGATTGGAAATGAATAATCACTTTGTCATACTTTGTTTGAAATCGGTAGCATTCATAAATCCTGTCGAAATTTGACGGTGAGTCATTATAATGACTGCTATAAATATCACCTGTAACGATTACAAACAGTGTTGCCAGCTACGTACTCAAAAATGTGATTGTGGTCATCATTATGTATTTTAAATAAGTATTCCGGAAACAACTGATCTATGCAGTTCTACATCATCAGCATATTCTCCATCTAAAGACATTGAATTGTCATATTCCACTGCATTAGTAACCGTTAAGAAGCCTATAAAACAAATCACCAATAATAAATGCTGCAAATAAATTCCACTCTTCTTTTATTTTTTTGATTACTTGCAAGCGGGTATCACGATGGTGTACGTCACTGTTAAATATAGAATAAGCAACTGCTCTGAACAAACAATTACGATCACCTAAAATTGGAACAACGTGACGTTCTATTATAGTCCAACTTTATTAAAACTAATGTATTTACTATGCTGAATGTAATAACCTCAAAGGAAACACAATACAGTTATAGAAGCACTATATAGAAATCTATAGACAGGTATAAGAAGCAATGCACACTCGATAGAAATAAACTTTGATGTCATAAGTACCTCATTCTCAATTGATCATACACACAACGTGTTTTGTGTTCATACACGTGCATCGCACATTTTCATTCTCATTAAGAGTATATTTTGTTTCAAATCGGTATCATTTGCTCTATGTGTTTATTATGAACAATTACATTTAATGTAATGACAACTTCAAACATCATTTTTACCAATAATATTATGCTTTTTATAAAAAATACCTGCTGCAGGCACATCTACGAATAATAAGCTTTATTGTAGTACTCAAATGATAAAAATCCGTTCAGTACTTTTCTCAAACCAAACATTACATGTAACGGCTTAGTGTTTTAAATATATATAGGGGTACAAAAAATTTAATTTGATCATATTACTAGGAGGCCCAGTTAAAAATTATTTTGAAGCCTAAGCAATTGTGAACAGTTTCTGTTAACCTTATTAATAAAATAAAAAGATAATTTAAATTTAGATACTCAAACATTACTAGTATTAAGGGAAAGTTACAAATGAATTTAAATCAGGAGGTAAAAAGCAGTTTTACACGATTCTAATCACAATAAATGGTAATTACTCTTACAACAATTGTTCATGCTGGAACTGAAGGAAGTTAGGATAAAAGAAAAATAATGATGCAAACAGTGGAAGTAGGGTTAATGGATTTTAACATGTTAGAATGTGGGCCGCAAGTAGTAATGTTCTTCAAGATTTGCATTTTCTTGTAAATACCTTTTGTAGTTGTAAGTTGAAGATTATTTTTGAACATCGTCAGAAATATATTTTTTTGAATCTCTGTTATAGGGTTTCTCTTGTTTTGTTACATGTTAGTAGCTTAGTTTTGGATATTTTCTTTCACATTTGTTCTAGTAGAGGTGTAAACATTACCAAGTCTTTATGTGGTTATTTTTTATCATTTAATTTTACATGTATTTCTCAGTGTTAGATTATCTTATTTGACATTAACCTGCTTTAAAGACATATTGTATGCGAATTAGAAAATTCTGAATGAGTTGTATAGCCTTGCATTAGCTTTCTTAAGGTTTGTTTTGGTTTTTGTTTTTATTGTTAACCACAGCTCAGGTTAAGGATTAAGTTATTTGATGTTAAGTTACTACATAAGAAAGAATGTTGCTTTTGAAGTTTTGTGCATCTTAGAAGTTTCTGTTCCAACAAAAAAATTTTTTGTTCCATCGAAAGTTTCACGAACTTTAAGATTTTTTTAAAATAGGTATTGAAGCATATTTTGTGATAAGGGAAATATAAACTTCAAATTCCCTGTTAAATATATTTAGCATATCTTTATCCTTTGTAATTTGCATAGTTTTAATAATTGTTATCTATGTTGCAATGTGTATTGCATGCTATCAGATGTTGCTATTTCCAGTATAGGTTTTGGTAATGCAAATATGAAGTACATGCTGTTATCATCGTTCAGCTTTTAAAATTTGTTAAATATGTGGCCATTACATCTGGACCTATTAAGAATGTTGTTAAACTGGGTGGTAAGATTTGATTAGAGAATTGCTGTAATTTAGGCAAATGTTTTTCAGATAAGTTCAAGGACGGGAGTTTAACTATCAATGTGAAAAAAATTTGATGTGAATATATGTTGAGAATTAAATATAAATGTTTAGATATGCATTGTTAATGGTCACTTCATTTGATTTTATTTAGAGATATGAAATTCTTTGCTTAATGTAAATACAAGTTGGAATATTTTTTTAAAAGCTTATATAATAATTGCTTGAAACACAAATTATGGTTCCTATTGTTTTTTATGGTATATATTTTTTTCAGAATAGTTGTGGTACATAATGGTTGCTATGAATGATATCGGTGTACAAAGTTTTGTACCTTGAGTGGTTTTTGCGTTTAGTCTTGACAATTTTAGTTTTTTCTGTTTTTCTTTATATGGTACACAAAATTGGAAACCTTCAGTAATTTGAAGCTTACTTGTAAAGTACATGGGAAATTTTATGACAATGTATAACTTATAATATCAAAATAATCAGAAATATTATAAGTGGCTTGCTTAAAGATGATCTTAATAATGTATAAAGTTCCAGTTGCAAATTAAATCAGTTTGGTAATTATTTTAAAATATCTTTAAATAATTATTTAAGGCATTATTTACAGTAGACAACAGTAAAACCCAAAGTAAACTTGTGTATTTTAGTAGTAATTTTTTAGAACTACTTTTAATTTGTTAATTGATGTTTTCTGCTTAATTTATATCTAAATAACAGTTTGTTTTCTTTTATAGGTGGTTGTTGAATCAGCTACAGCTGCCCTGGAATATGATGATTTGGTGGTTGAAGAAGGTTCACCAGTCAATGCCGATTTGCATTTTGATTCCCAGCTCATGCATTTATACGTGATGACAGAAAGAAAAGTAAGTTGTGAGGAATATTATTTTTAAAAGATTTGTTTTATTATATTAAAAGAGTGTAAATTCTTACCTATTATGGGTATAGTTTTACTTAAGTTGTGATTTAGCATTGACTTTGATAATCCTCTTGAATAAATAACTTCTCATTGCAAAGGAATTTATTAGTTGTTCTACTATAACCAACTATACATATGTTACTAAAGAAACTTATTTACAACAGGGAAAATTAACACGATAGTTGATTGAGTCTACAATTAATATTTATATTTCATTTGTAATTCTATTTATATTAAGTTATTCTGATTGTTTTCTTATAAATTGAGTCTATTGTGTTATTTAATTACTCTGTGACCGTCTGGTTACATTTAGTTTGTTAGGTGGTAAGGATAATGATTAGTAAAATGTCAACAATAAACAGAAAATAAAAGTTCACTGGAGACTCAAGCCATAAATAAACATCCAAACTGATACATTCCATGTTTAATCAAATCAACCCTAATTTTAACACACAAGAACTAATAGTCATTAACATTATGACTGTACTAGTTCTTGTGTATTAAAATTATGATTGGTTTAATTAAACATGGAATGTACGAGTTTGGATGTTTATTTATGCCTTTTGCACAATACACATTTAGCAATGAGGAACATAGAAAGCAAATTAACAACCCACATGTTTTAAATTTCCTTTATTATGATGGAAACTACTATTACTACAACTATTAATGCGAATACTACTACATTAAATATTACAAGTGCTACTGGTCAAATGAAAATTACTACAAGTAATTTCAAGATGGTGGATAATGAAAACACTAGTGCAGTTGCTCTTTCAGAATTTAGTATTTATTGTAGTGCCAAAACTGTTCAAAAAGTTTATCAATGTGATAAGGATGCACATTTCCTGCAGTGACAGAAAAGGACTTGTAAAAATAGATACAAAAGATAAAAAACTTTATAAGTGTGAAAAAACTTTCCATAAAAGAAAATGCTAAGAGCAATATCAAACATATATTGAGGATCCTATCTTAAAAATGGCCCAAAGTGATCATACATCTGTTCTTACATCTGCTGATACCCGATTAAATAATAAAACTATTAGTGTAGAAATTCTTAAATTTCTAATTTCTGATCTCTTATATTGTTGATGCTTTAGTAGCTGATAAAATTTCAATCTTTCAAAAACAATTTGATAAATTAAAGCAGCAGATAAATTCATTGATAACTTCAGAATCTGTAGTTGATAGTGATATGCCACAAATTAAACCAGCAAATGAAGAACTGATGTACAAGAGGACTCTTGTCTTAAACAATCAGCCATATAAATATTATTCAACATTAGCTCCTACAGAAATTACTAAAAAGTGCCAAACTACATTAAAATTAAATGGTAATGAGCAGAAGTCTATTAAAAAATATTTTCAGCTAAACAAATTTAGAAATGAAAAATGTAAGATTTTGGTGTTAGGCACCTGTGTAATGTAGTATCAAATCAATTTGGTAAAATGTATGATTTTTAATGTTTGTTTAAACCAAATGCTTACTTCCAAGAGATTGAGTGTGTTATTAAAAACTTTACGAGAGATATTACTAAAAACGATTTTATAGTTATTATTGGCAGTCTTAATATATTAAAAGTTGTTCACTCAGTCATATAGTAATTGGAAATGTATGTGAAATAATTACTAACATTAATGTCCTGTTTATGACTGTTCCGTATTCTTATATCACCAACTCTCATGAATACAATGATGGTATATATGCAATTAATAGTAAACTATTCAATGAAGTAAAGAGGCTTAGGCGAATATATTCTCATATAACAATAGCAGATTTTAATTCTATATTAAATCACAAGTTGTATAATGTTAAAGGACATTATCTTAATGACAAAGGCAGATACGAATTATGTAAATTTATAGGTAGTTATTTGTTAAAGAAAAATGCGTATTTTGGAAATGCTTATATAATTGTTGAAATTAGTAGAACTGTCGTAAAGGTAGATACTAGCATCATTAGTTTTAATTCTGACTCTAACTTACATTTATCAAATAGTAGTTTTGTTCCTGTTATTAATAATTCAAGAAATTTTCTGTACAATCACCTTCATATAGTAACTACATAGTAAAACTGAACTGTTATTCAAATACTAGTATAAATATCTTCAAGATAGCCCATATTGAAATTAGAAGCGTAATTAGTAAAATTAATGAAGTTGTTATTTATTACTGAACATGAAATTGATGTACTCTGTCTGTTTGACTGAACAGTGATTACATGAGTAAGCTATCTCTAATGTTAATCTTGAAGGATTTAAAATTGCTAGTCACTTTGCTCGCAATTCAACTAAGCACTGCCTGCGGCTCCTTAATAATTACGAACGAATCTATAATTTTACAAATAATGGGAATGTTGCCAACTTATCAGTAAAAGGTCACATAGAAATGGCTGGTCACATCTTATACCTTAACAAACTTAAAATTATATTACTTTCTTCTTATCATTTCCCAAGTGGCGACAACAATATTCATTAATAGATTGGTGTTAGCTTCATGACATATTTCAAGTCATCATCATTAGGTTTTCAGTCCTGGAACTGGTTAGACGAGTACCCTCATTGTTTCCTAGTCTGTGCTAACCTACACATTTCCTTGAAATTTCCAGTCTGCATCTTTCACTATCTGTGTACAATAGCCTGATGTAGGTCTACCTCTACCTCTACTTTATTTCAAGTAAAACCACAAATATTATTCTGTGAGGAGACTTAAATATCAACTACTTTAATAATAATAGTGTCAAGAAAACACTCTTAGACATTTTTCAGTCTCTCTGCATTTTCAACAACTAATAACTTGCCCACACTTTTATGTTGATGGAAATGACTTGGTTAGTTTGACATTTATAGATTTTATGGTAATCTCATTACCAATAGAACTAATAGTATTCAATCCCTACTCTCAGATCATTTTGCGCATATTTTGCTCATAAAGTTAGAACGCTCCAGCCCCAAACAATACATTTGGAAAATCAATGTTAGAGTAATGTCTTGCAAAAATTTATATAGATTTAATTATACTTTACGTAATTTAATCTGGCTTGACTATGAAAAACTGAATATTAATAATGTTTTCGGAAATTGTTTGCAAATCCTTTTGCATCAATTAAATATTCATTTACTGTTTAAATTGTATACAAAAAGCAAAATATAACATGCAGTAATAGACAGTGCATTGCCCCAGAATTAGCATTAGAGAAAAAGGAGTCTTAAACCTATTTTGGTTAAACAAGATAAGTAACAATAATGAAGCTAAGATGTGTTATAAATTTTGGCTTAAAAACTATAAACAAAATATTAAAGATGCTAAAATAAAATATACTTCTGCAATTAAAACTACAGTCAATATATCCAAGGCAACTTGGAGGATTCTTAATTCTAAATCAGACAAGCTTAAAAATAATAAGCCAAATATTATCCTTAATATTATGGTTCTAGATCAGAGTAACGAAGAATTGATAGCAGATGGATTTTCAAGGTATTTCACTAGTATTGCAAATCTCAGTGTTATTAACAATCTCGGATATAATATTTCTCTTTCTTTTACAACTTTTGTTGGAACCTTATTCTATTTTTATGAAGTTGATTAAGTTAAGTTAGTTAATGTCATTCTAAGAGTTAAAAAATACTAAATCTGCTGGTCCTGATGACTTTACTAGTCTCATTGTAAAACACATTGCAATGGAAATTATTAGCCCACTGAAAATTTTAATAAATAGTTTATTTCAACAAGGGATATTTTCGAATTGTTTGAAAATTAGTATTGCTATGCCCATTGTTAAGAAAGGTAATGCGAAAGATGTAACTATCGTACAATAGTCAACATTAGTGTTTTTCAAAAATTATGGAAAAATTAGTCAGTAAACGTATTGTTTCGTTTCTTGATAAATATAGTATTATTAATACTTCGCAACATGGATTTGTAAAAAATAGATCAACTGCAACTGCAGCATTTTAGTTATTTAAATACATAACCAAGAATTAGACAAAGGCAACTTTGTATATCACTTTACTATTCTTCCTCACAAAAGCTTTTGACGTACTTGATTAAATATTTTAGATGGCAAACTCGCTGCTATCAGTAGCCGTGGTAAACTACAAAATTGAATCTATTCATATTTGAGTAACCGGAAACTTTAGGTTAATATTTATCAATGAATTGCCTATTGATATTAAAAGTGAACAAACTATATTGTATGCTGATGATACTACTATAACTGTCTCTGCTTCCAATACTACTGACTTAGAATTTAAAATTAAAGCAGTCATAGACGAAATGACCTCACGGTGCCATAGAAACCGATTAGTCTTAAATAACTCTAAAACTACTATTATTAACTTTTATCATATAAGATTCCAACATTTTCAATTAAACACACAGCAGAACATACTTTTTGAAAGTAAAGTTAAGTTTTTAGACTTTCATCTTGACAGTATATTATTGTGGACTGACCACATTGAATGTATTTGCAAGCAACTAAACATAGTGTTTTATGTAATTATACAGCTATGTTGACTTGACCAATCGGGCTTCATGAATGTCTACTATGGATTGGTTTTCTCATGCATTGCCTATGGTGTTTTTATCTGGGACAAGGTAGCAAAAACGCATAGGATCTTTGTTTCTCAAAACATATCTTACGGCTAATTTTTAACTTAAAGAATCATGCGAGAAGACATTTATCCATAATTAGATTCTAACTTTTTCTTCCATATATATCCTAGACTGTCCACTGTTTGTAAAGAAAAATTTGTCATTCTTTTCTGCTGTTGGTAGCTAACTTATTTATAACACAAGTATGTGGACGTCTACTTATTCCTCTACACTACAATAGTTTATTTAAGAGTACTCCATTTTATAAATGTATTATACGTATTACTATGTAATTTGTAGGTTAGAATGGGATAGATAGGTCATAGGACAGTTTAGGGTAGGCTAGCATATATAGATACCATCTATGAAAAAGTTAAAGGTGTAAATACCGCTTATTAAAAAGTTAAATAGGTGTCTTAGAAATCGAGTGTAACGATTAATTAATTTAAAGTAGGAATTTTACAGTTAATTACATTTCAGTTTCAGCATTGCACTTATTTGCAAGGAAATTTCATAATATTTAGGGAGCAGGAACAATAGATGTTAAGCATCTATCATAAAAGTCAATTTATTAGCGTATAATAGGTCAAAAGCTTTTTCATTTTTAGCGTAAGATTAATAATTTTACGGGCATAATTTTAATGAAGTAGAAACATTTAGTTAATATCGTGTAGCATATGTAAATAATATAGGGGAGAATTTAGCATAAGATAGCATTTAGAAACACGAACTGGGTAGAAAGAGATAGGAAAATGTCTTTGATAAACAACACTTAACGGTTACGACAGGCATATTTTTAGGTAACGATTATTTACAAGAATGGAGCGCGTTGTCAACAACCTCATAAGAAAATCAATATTTTCTACCAATACAAATAGACGTTAAGGCAAGCAGGGATCGATATGAAAACAAGGACAGCATATAAATGAGGGAGATGCAAATGTCAGATATCGGTTAGACTTGGTAACTAACGAAGGAACAAGGATAAATTTAAAGTTATAAGCAAGAGTGGGGTAGTAGATGTTTGTATAAGATATTGATTTTGTATGGGGAGAGAAATTAAGAAATGTTATTGGACGTTATAGGTAGAAGGGAGACGCGTGACAGTCTGAGTTTAAGAGAGGGTACATATGTGAGTGGTATTCGTAAACGAAGCGTTAGAGAGAAAATGGTCGTATATGAGATAAAGAGAGAAGGGGTTAGGTTCGTTTTACATTGGGAGGCGTAAATCTAATGAGAATTGATTTAACTTGAGGCTAGTTTTGGCGAAGCAGACCAACCGTTAGATGGTTATAAGGGATTTTCGCGGTAATTTGTGGGATACGAGTGTTAAAATTCCATGAGTGTAAAGACTGTTGATGTTTATCTACAAAATTATAGAGTATTATGGAAGGATAACTTGGGGTTGTTAGAATTTGATGACGTTTATTATTTTGGGTTTTGAGAAATGTAGCAACGGCTATGAGGTCACTGAGAAAAGTGAACAACAGAAGGGTGTTTTGGTCCATATAACCAGCTGTAAGGGGGTGAAAAACTCCCTTCTTTTTTTCCTCGTCTTCGACGTTTTATTCAAGTAGTAGTCAATATTATTCTGTGCTCTTTAAAAAATTGTTATTAAACACAAGTTGGTGTGCGGCAGTACTTATCGTTTGAAAAATATTGACGTATATGTAGAAATAAAAAGCGAAGCTTTTCCTAGTCATGTAAGTACAGACTTCTGTTACTTTTGTTGTTGGGGCTTGCGAGGCGTCCTAAGAAGGATGTGCGATTGTCAATGCATCACGTAGTGATTTGCTGATGGTATAAGGAATAGTAGAGGAGTTTAGGAAGTTCGGATGCACTATCAATGGTTTGCTGGAGAGATTTGGAGAGCTGCGTGCAGACATGCATGGCATGACAACTTGCAAGCGGTTCCATAACTCAGAGTCCGCATTGATGACATCATCATTGAGGGCTGGATTGTGAATGCAGGCGGTGTGATGGTTACCAGGGAACTCATTTTTATACAAACATTGTTGTTGAGTTTTTTTATGTGTTTTGACACTTTGTGCTTTTTGAGTGCTTATTTTTATTAATTCTAAGGACTTAGAATTTATTGAACTTTATATTTAAAGGAAAATATGTTTATGGAGAGAGGAATATGTAATATAAAGACAGAAAGGCTGTTTATGTACAAAGTAAAGGGACTTTTGTTGGTGCAGTGCTATAATTTTGCACACACGTTTAAAAGAGTTTTACTGGAGCTTATATTAAGACAGGGGTTTAAAGTCAGATATGAGGTTAGCCCACTTACTTTAAATTGGACATTTGTAAAACTGGAAAAAATTGATTCAACCACATTTTAAAAAGGAATTGTTTTCTTATCAAAGATATGTAAGTTTATATATGTAAACTGTTGTAATGGACAAAGTTTTGTAACTAGTAATTTTTTTGTGTAAATAGAGTGTGATGAATTTTGGTAGTTGCGTTTTTTTTTATAGGATTGTAGGGAAGAAATGTTCAGAAGTACAGCATAGGGGCTGTTAGGTGAAGTTTGATTTTCAGCAGTCCAAGTAAGCTTCTTTGAACGATTCATAAGATTTTTATAGAGTAGGGAGCGGAGCAGCCGAGGTAAGATTTGCATAATTTAAGACGGCCCAATGCTGGGGCTATTATATATATATATATATATATATATATATATATATATACACATATACATCCCGCTAATATTTTTGCCTCCTTTCATAAATCTATTAATTTGGGATCCACTAGAAAGAATAGTGCTAGGTCAAATTAAATGAAGTGAACTTATTTATTCATCATTTTTAAACTTTTGACTGCCTTTAATTTTGATATACTTTGAAACATTTTAAATTTTTTTATGTGTATTTTTTCATTTAGTAATTGTTTAGAACCCTTTTATATTGATATAATTTTAAAATCCCCAAAGTATATAATTTTATACACACCTATTAATTTGAACTCTTTTAAATGCCAACTTTCATTAGAAGATTAATCGGAATTCCGGCCGTGTTGCCATTGCTAGAACATAACCTTCTAAAAGGCGCGATTCATTATATATGGCATAATTAACAATATATTTACCAGCTACTAAAATACAGAACTGCAAACAATACTGTTGTGCAGATGATTGATTGGTCATCAGAAGTAGACAACTAAAAATTAGCTTGTTCTTGTTTGTATACTTTTGTATAAGTAGGGTTTGGTGATGAAAACTGCTATATTTATTGTTCCATTTGAAATTTCCTATTTTGTATAATTCATTGTAATCTAATAGGTGACTTGGGCATATTAAGTAATAAGGTGTTAAATTATGTTTTTAGTGAACTATTATCATTCATAGTGTGAGGTTAGGTAAAGTTGGATTGTTGTTTTGTTTCCAAAATGCCTGTTAGGAGTTTTATTTAAAAGTGACAAGAAAATTATGCTGGTGTATGAACCAAAGTATCAACCATTCCTAAAGTATTGGCGAAATTTTAACAGCATCTTTGAATTAGTGAAGAAGTTGTGCATTATTGTCACTTCCTTGCTATAATACTAAGTTTTTTGTAGGGACTATGCTAAGCAAATCTGGCTGTCTTTAGTAGATTTAGATCTCCATATAGAATCATCCTGGCATAAAACCACCGAATCTAAGAAAAAAACGAGAATGTGATTGTTTCCAAAAAGAAATCGCACGAAGTTGAAACTGTGAATATGTACTTATGCTACGATGAACACTGTTATTCTACACTTTAACGGAGTTGCATTTAAAGCATTTTCGATTTACTGCCCTAGAGCGATCTCTGTTCGGGTACATTTTTTGACAATGCTCGGTTAAAGAGAAACTAGATTAATGTGTTTGATTTACTAGATTGCTCTAAGATGGGGCAAACGAAAGCTGCTCTTTCTTGATCTGACTCGAGAGGTCAATCCATGCAGAGCAATCTTAAAACATAATCTACAAATGACTAAGGGTTTATTAAATTTTAAAGGTGCTCAACTTTAAATATGAACAAACTTTATTTATAAACATTAGCTATTCTTACTTCGTCAGAATCGCCTGATAATGAAAAAAATAGCTGAAATTGTAAGCATAAGAACTCAGTTATAAAATGCAGAAATTTTCTATTTACAATTAATCAGTTCTCTAATAAGCAGGTATATTTGCGTGTATCGCTTTTGCAGTTTCAACAATTATGAATTTTTTGTTTAAAGTAAATAGAATGTCAACATAACAGCGTGTTTGGTTATACGAATGGAGATGGATCTGCGGTTGAACTTTTACCGAGCAATGACGTAACCGAACCATTTCAAATTATAGATGGATTTCTGAATTTTTGATTATATTTAAGGCCTTTAAAAATTATTTCCACTTATTGCATTTTTGGATCTGAAAAACTTTATAAATAGCACAGCCGTACATTATCAACTTATTCATACACGAAGACTACATAATCAAATCATTCAAACTGGGACATTATCGAAACAATATATTTTGATTTTAGTTAAAACTAGAAATGAAATGGGAAAGAATTTGCAACTATGGCATAATTATATAGTGAGATTTATTGCTGGAAGTGTTAATGTTATATTTTTCATCAAGAGAAATACACAAGCTACAGAAATAGGTTGTGCACATATGCTGTTCATATATAGATGTTTATCATACTGTTTATATTTTAATTTACTTTCTTAATTATATCGTTTTACATGATTAAATTACTATCAGTTCTTCAAAATTTCTTAAACTTGTTACATTTTGTATTTAAATATTTTTTATCAGAAATTTACCTTTTGACTATATAAACTTGTTCATATCAGAAACTGTGTCCAATTGTAACTTAAGGCATAAAAACAAAAGTCAATTTATTTAGGATAACACAACCAGTAACTGGTTTTCACCATATTGTAGCCTTAAGGTTTGATGATTTTAAAGAAAAAAATGAACCAAAATTTATCATAACAGCCTTCCAATTATTTTAATTATAAGAAAGCTAAAAATGATCACCTTAATTGAAATTTACAGTTGATATATTTTAGGAACATAAATTTAACTTGAAACAGGTAACAAAACCTTTTTGCTACATCAAAAGTTCTACTCATTTGAAGAATACATGAATTGTGATTTTAATGTTCACTTAACATAAATTACATTATAACCATGTTATTTTTTGTGTCTGCAAAGCTTTGAAACATGTCATTTCTTGTTTATAGTTTATATTTGTATTAACACATGACACATATTTGTATTGTAATATTGACCTATGCAAAAAATTGTTTTTATTTTAAAGCATGAATAAATATCTTATCTTATCTTAACATATGGAAAGTATCTTGGTTTCATTGTATAAATAGTTGAAGAAATTAGAGCTAATGCAAGTCCACAGAGACGAAGAACACTATTCTTGCATCTTCATGCACACAGCAGCACATATAAATACATACATCATTGTCGAATATGTGAAACACATACATACGTGCAAACTTGCAAAATTGTATGATCTATCACTTAGTTATTCATTGTATCTTTGCTTACGCTAACAATAAATTTTAAATTTACTAGTAAACTTTTATTTCATATGTAATGTCTTGCAAAATTTAAAACACAAGTTTCACAAAAATAACAAAAATTTCTTTGCTTTTTGGCAGGTGGATTTGATTTAATTTTTCTATCGCCTAAATTTTAAGTTGTTGTTTCTGGAGTATATCTTCAACTTCAAAATAAATTATTGGAGATATTGTCGGAATTTCCATAGACCAGTTGTCCTCTGGTACATCAATTTAAACAAAATTTACTATTAGTCTTAGAACAAAACTATGTAAACTCTACCTGCTGTACCTGATATGCAGGGTTTATGGCTACATAACCACTGTGTTCCTGTGACAATGTAGAAGCAGGCTCATCAGATGAATCCTACTGTAACCTTTATAATTATTTACCTTTCTGAAAAATTAATGAGGTTAAAATTTTCTTGCTAAAATATAAAAGGACTGCACTCTTATCTCAGGAACTGCAGTGGTTTATTTGAACTATTATTCCTACTAGTAAAACCATACACTTGATTTAATCCATATTTTAAAACATAACACATTGCCACTATTTTAACAAGTAAAAAAATATATTATTAATAATTTTTTTTAACCAACGATATGTACAACCAATTTTTACAAAAATAACTTTTTTTTTACAATATTTACAGAAATGAAATGTTACCACTTGAACAATAACAGTAAAAAAATTGTGGAAATGCAAAATGTCTAAACAAAATTGTTATATACTTTAATATTGAATGAAGTCGTCAAGTATTTTAAATCGAGCTTGTTTTAATTGTTTCAGACTTGTACAAAATTGAAGTCCTTAGATTAGTAATTAATTCAGCAAAATTGAGGTTAATGAAATTTCATGTGCTGCTTTAAAAAGTTTTACAGTCATCATCATTTTGTTTTCGATCTTACTTAAGGTCGGTTTGACGCAGCTCTAACTTCTTTTCTATTCTGTGCTAATCTAAAAAGCTCTACATACCCTTCACAACCTAAATTTCTAATAATTTGACTAATATAGTTTGGTCTAGGTCTTCCTATATCCTTCTATCTTTTTCCTATCCACCTGGCTCTATATAGATATTAGCAACCTGATGTTTGTTAAAGAACTCTAACATGGTTACATAATTACCATTTATAAGGAAATGAAATATAACCTGGTTATCCACTTCAAAAAGGAAAAGTGTTAAATTATATGTTATGGTAAGGCTTAAGCAACGAAACGCTACCAACATGCCAGACCGCTAACTAATTGTGAGTTATGTCATGGTGACATTTAGTTACCTGACTTTTATTTTGTTTTCGAACTTACTTAAAGTTGGTTTGACGCAGCTCTAAATTCTTTTCTATTCTGAGCTAGTCTAAAACGGTCTGCATACCCTTCACAACCTAGATCTCTAATTTTTACAGTAGTTTTACAGTAGTTTTAACTATTCATAAAATTAAAATAAAATTTGTACTACCTGTTTGCGTGTTTGGTATGTAGATATTTGTTGTCACCTCATGAATAAGCTGATAGTGATGTTACCTAGGGGTCTCAACCAGAAGTTCATATTATTGACCGAACAAGGACAACACCTGTGCAGGTAACAACTTCAAATACACAATTGGACAGCATGCACGATTACAGGCTTTCCATATTCTATGATTACATCACCAAAACGCATTTTTGTGGATTCCATGCAAAATAACTTATTAAACTGTAGGTTGGTTATACTGACACGTGCTAACAATACTCTTCAGAATTGATGGTGACATTGGAGGGTGCGTTTAGAGTGGCAACGAATGGTGTTTGAGATGTCTCGAACTTAGTGGTTAAAATTCATCATGTGCGAATTCTATTAAAATAATACGTATTTTGATACCATAGTAATTACGCAGGATCAAAATTATTTCCACGTGCTCCTGGAGTAATTTAGTATTGCTTGTTTCTCACAATAATTTAATGTCACGCGAATCTGTAACTAAATACTGAAATGAAAAACCCTCTTCAGATTTAACAAATTCAAATCAAAAAAAGCGAAGTACACTTACCCACTTTCGGCTTTGCACATTATAACGAGGTGAACCAACTAACTTGTGAGCACCTAAGTACTTGATGCTTTTCAGGCTAAGCTCAAATTTACAATTAGGAAGATCCATTTTCGTGCAGTGCTTAAATCAAAAAGACAAAATTTGCGTGTCTAACAAGGTAGATAATATCCCTCCTAAGCACAGATGGCTTATAAAATGTTGTTTTCAACCAAACACGTTCCTACGAGGTCTGTATGTATGGTTGTCTATCTATCAGAATAAGTAGAATACATTGCCTAACCAACAATATTGGTAACAGAAAAATTTAAACTGTTACACTACAAGACATCATAAACTATATAAAATCGATGCTTGATAAAAAACAGCACCTTTAAAAGAACCACTTTACACTCTACAAATTCTCATGCCCAAAACTATAGCATTATTAAACGCTTAATAATTCTAGCATATTCTGTTATTAGTTAATGTTCAAATATTGATACACAGTGTTATATTTAGTAAAACTCACACATAATAGTAACAATTAAAAAAATTAACTCACCACAGATAGACAAATGAACAAAAGTAACACCAACTAAAGGCAATTAATCAGGGCAACTATTTAGGTTTATGAAAGTTCAAATCAGGAAAGTTATTACACAATGCTGTTAGTGAACACACTAATTAAAGATGCAAAGCTACTAGCAAAGTCAGCTATCTATTAAAATTTAAATTGTAGCAAATATGATAGATTACCTTGCATTCAACTTCACTTATCTCTGGAATGTAAGTAGGATTACGATCTGAATTATTTGATGAAATGCTTGGATTTGCAATTTCATGTTTTTTCAACTAAAATACAAAATCATTATTAATATATTCAAACAATTGTTTTCATTACGTCTAAGGAAGAAGATTGATTGATATCACCATCTGCATCAATCCATCTTGTGGACGGTTCTCCTTTTTCAGACCAAATTACGTCTTTTGAGTTATCTAAGCTTGGGGAAACATTTGTGTTTTTGTGCATATTTTTATACAAATTATTTGTAAATAGTGGTGATGGAGCGCTATTACAAAACCAGTTCTCGATAAATAATTTATGTTGACATTATGCTAAAACAAACAAGTGCTATTTATTACTTGTTGATATCCTGTAGGTTTAGAAAACTGACAAGGTAAATATATAGAAACTGTGCCAATTTGTGTTATGTTGCTGGACGTATAACCTACCAGTCTCCTTTCCCCTAGATAAATAATCACTACACAGAAAAACTAAATTTGCATGTTAAGAAGTAGATATAATACAAGAAAGAACTTGCCCCAATAGAACATTGTGCACAATTACTATTTAAACAATAAAATTATTTAGTAAGATTTATAGTTCGCACTGCCTTGCCAAAATTGTTTATATTATATTTCTCAGTAGAAATACAAGAGCTAGAAAAAATAAACTGTCCACAAAGATACTTTTAGTAAATAGATAAATATGCCAGGTTTATATTTGAGTTTTCTTTCTTAATTGTATAGTTCTAAGTTCTACATGATTAATTAACTATTTCACCTGTATTCTAAGAAATGATATTAATTTCTTTTGGATTTAAATTTAGTTTTATTGGCAATTTACCTTTTGGCAGTACCGACTTCGTTGAGTAGGCATACCTAACAAGCATATGCCAGGTTAAAAGACACTTATTGTAATTTTAAGTGAAACAGTTACAACACTGTTAATACCATGGTTGCCAAATCAGTGACCACTAATGTAATTCTTTCGACCTGTTAGATTTATTTACAGTAAGTAGTTTCGTACACGCAAATTATTCATGTATGCTTTTATTGATGTTTATTTCATTTACATATATCAGGTCCATTTCGAATGGATCTGCATCTTGCCGAAGTTCTAAATTTATTAGAACAGGTGAAATGGTTTGCGTGTTCTAATGAGCTAAACAGCCAAAATACAGGTCCAACCAAAGTAGTAGGGTCGTTAGTGAGGAACCAGACTAAGACAGGTCCCCGAAAGAGGGCAGCGGCTCTTTCAGTACTTAGATTGGCAGAGACCATAGGGGTCGGTATGGCAGTCTAAGACACACTACCGCGATGGGGAAGGCAACGGGAAACCACCACATTACCTCCCAAGTACACAGCGTACCTAAATTATAATAAAATGATGGCATTCTCTGGGGTAAAAGATTCCGGAGTTAAAATAGTCCCCCATTCGGATGTCCGGGAGGGGACTACTTTGGATGATGCGATCGGAAAGTTAAAAATAAGAGTGGGAACATTCTGCGAGTTGGAGCGTGGAATGTTAGAAGTATGAAGCAAATAGGTAAGCTAGAGAACCTAAAAATCGAAATGAATCACTAGACATAGTAGGGATCAGCGAAGTTCGGTGACCAGAGGCGGGGGAATTTTGGAGTGGAGACTTCAGGGTAATTCATACAGGAGCAGAGGACGGAAATTTGGGTGTGGGGATAGTTATGCGGAAAAAGATAGGATACCGTGTAGAAAATTACTTACAAAAGAACGAAAGAGTACTCATGGTTAGATTAGAATCTAAACCGGTAAACACAGTAATAATACAAGTATACATGCCCACCTCTAGCTACAGTGACGAAGAGGTAGAAGCCATCTACAAAGATATCGAAGACATATTAAGATACGTAAAAGGACATGAAAATTTAGTAATTACGGGGGATTTTAGTGCCGTGGTAGGTGAGGGTAGGGGAGGAGCGGTAGTAGGTTTATTTGGTTTAGGCACGAGAAACGACAGGGGAAATAGGCTGGTAGAATTTTGCGACAAGAACAATTTAATCATCCCAAACACATTATTTCAACATCATGCTAGAAGACGATATACGTGGAAGATGCCAGGAGATATAGGAAGATATCAAATAGATTACATTCTTGTTAGACAACGGTTTAGGAATCAAGTAAAAGACTGTAGAAGCTACCCAGAAGCAGATATAGATACTGACCACAACATCGTAATTATGAAGGCCGCACTTAAATTTAAGAATGTGAAAAAAAGAAACGGAAAAAGGCACTTGGACTTGAGAAACTAAAAGATAAAGATATTCAAGAAAGATTCGAAAAAAGGTCAAATGAATTGCTCAAAGATATCGGGAAAATATCTGATACTAAGGAAGTAGAAACAGAATGGAATAACATTAAATCCAGCCTAGATATGGCGGCCAGAGATATTCTGGCCATAAAATGGGAAATTATTCGAAAATGCAGGAAAGCTAAAGAACAATGGATTGATGAAAAGTGCAAAGAGGTACAAATGAAGATGGAAATAGGAAAGACAGACAAAGCATACAAATTAATTAGAATGAATTTTAGGGATTTAAAACCGTTTAGCAAAAATATAAGGGACGCACAAGGAAACGTAATCATAGAAAACGTAGAGAAAGTGGGTAGATGGCAAGAATATATAGGGAATTTGTGTTAAAAGTCATTTAGGAGTAGTTAGGACCAATAGTATAGTGCACTTCATATAAAATACATGAAGGCTCAGAAAACGAGACAGTTTTCTGAAGAAAACAAGAAATACGATGACTAGACTGGAAAGTAAATGACAACGCCCTGTATATAAACCATAATCATAATTAATTTAGTAATTAAAAATAATTTGAAGATTTATTTGAATAAACAAATTCGCAAATTGTAAAACAACATAAATGTAAGCTGAAATGCGACACACATGGATAACGCATCATTATTATGCCAAGAATCTCAATTAAAACAAGCAGGTTTAATAATGCGTAAGATAGCAAACGCATATAATTTAATAAATAAATTATATAAAGTATACGTGACTAGAAAGCTAAAATCGACACCTGATATATTGGAAACAAACAAGGCATGATGCATAAAATCAAAGTTCACCAAATTTTTTTAACAAACAATGATCTACTTATCTAGAAGTATGAAAATCCAAGGGAATCAATGCTATTAACTTGAAATGGTACGTGACAATGCTACGACATTTACTCCAGGTTCGGTCATAACTTTATAGTGTGCCTGTATGCACCAACAAATACATAGTTGACAAGGATAATTTCAGTATCTCCCAGTTGCTTTGCTACTGCGTTTTAAACTTACCAATGGTTCCTACTGTGGGATCTATGTGATAGACCTATAAGTATATGCACCAATTCATCACCAACAGGTACTTGTTAAATAACGGCAAGCGAAAGTAACCTCAATAAGTATAAAATAATTATATTAACAACATCCTCTGAATTATAACTTGTAACACATGAACGTATGTATGTACATTAGTAGTCTGTTAAAACATATGAGAAACTCTCAAATTTAAACTTGAACTGGTAACTACTGTTATACCTTGAAGCAATTGCTTTAAAGTGTACAGGTAAACTTTGAATAAGTTTCAAAAACTATTTTACCGTCAAATAAAATTATGCATTTTATAATATTAAAATCTACTGTAAATCCCAACATTATATTCAAGCACATGATTGACTACGTAAATTAAAGTCCCATTACTAATAATAGTGGCACCAACACTGATTAAACGCTTATTACTTAAATACTTATCGTTACGTGAACATCAGCATCCATCTGCCAAATACATCAACAGGACTTGAACCACATTCTCGCTGGAAATCAATCGTACTGGATTCCCAACGTGGATGAAACCATAGCAGACAAAACATACCCAAAAACCATACAACATTTGTACCCAAACCAAAAATCTAAAGTAAGAGGAAAAATAACCCTCATGTAAGAACACTCACAGCTAATTATAATATTTGTTTAACTTACCCTGATAGATCAGGATTAAAACAAAGATAGTACACAGTAGAAAATCAACTTGTAACCCATGTGCTGATTAGACTATCAATTTGCAATACTAATAAATCCAGCTTAACTGTATGCCAAAAAATTCCCTCATGCAGAATAATTTTGCAATAACTTCATGTGAATTGAATAAATCCCAATAATGGATGGTTTGTACAAAACCAGATAAATTCCAATTTAAGCATGCAAGTAACTATCCTGTATGATGGCAGGACAACCAATGATATCTAACAACACATTTTACAGATAACCCAATACAAATAACAAAATCCTAGGGCAGTAACAATTACAAACACATTACCAACAATCTAGTATCAACAAAGTAATCCAGGGCCTCGTTCAGTACACAATATGATTAAATTCATTATATCCTAGCATATACAAACAAACAATCCAAATTATAAAGTTATATTTACAAATACACAAGTAGGGAATAATATGAGACTGAAACTCATCAATTTAAAAGGAAAATACAATAATGAAAATCAAATTAATATCAGAACTACTGAATACATATCTGTATCATTGACTTTTCTTTAAATGATGAAAGGACATATCTATATCAGCAACATTCAACCAATAGCAGATAATAATAACATGTATTCCAAAATAATTTGATATATCAAATTATTATTATTTAAATCTTGAATATTCACAACTTGAACAAAAGTGACTTTAAGCTTGATTAATATTAATTAGCATAGCAAAATCAATGTTTTGGGTTATATCAGCTTGTTGAATTAGTTAGAAACTACTCCTATAATTTAGCAAAAATTGTAACTGTAACAACAAAAGCAACGCGTTGATTTTTATATACAATAAAATACGATGGAATACCCAAAAACCTGATATGAAAGAATTGTGTATAACAACGAACTCTGCACTTGTCAATAGATAGACGATTCATTTAAATACAACAGGAGTGGTAAACAAATAAGTTCAACATGAAGTAAGGTTTAGTTCACATTGCTTAAAAGCAAAATATTTATGTGAAGTGATTTATTGTGAAGTATGAAATAGTACAATAGTAATTATGGAAAATTAGGAGGTTTGTCGTTTTAACCTTTCAGAAACGTAAGTAACTAAAAGTTGTTTTAATTTAAATTCTAATATTAACATTAATAAAAAGGACTCTAAATAATTAATGAATAACGACTCTAAATAATTACTGGATAACGATTCTAAATAATTACTGGAGAACAATTTTGAATAATTACTGGATCAAATGAGGAAATGCAACAAGCATTTACTTCAACTATTAATTACCAAGAAGTTTAACAAAGGATGCTAAGAAAAATGCAGACCACATCCAAAGCAGATCTGGATTTAACATTGGGAATATTAAATTAGTAAGCTGAATACGGAAGCAGTTGGTACAGGGACTGGTTTGAGCTGGAAACAACAGGTTAGCCAATCTGAATTTTTATTATTCCTATTTGTGAATATTTTGTTGTACATTTCTGATCTGAATAATTTAAAAATTAACATTTTGTTGAATATTTCCAATTTAAATAATTTAAAAATTGCTTTCTTGATAATTTAAGTGAGAGGTCGGCAAGGATGGTTTTTTTAAATACACCTTATAAATTACGTAAATATTTAAAGAAGTTGAATGAACGTTCATCGGGCTTCAGTTAATAATAATAAGGGTGATTTTTGCTGGATTTTTGATCAACTTTGGGAATGATAATTATTAATTTTTTTATTCAATTATTGAAAGAAAGTTCTATTTAGAGAATTTTAAACTTTTCATACGTTGTAAATGTTTTTGAGAACATTATAATAATTTGTGCTTAATGGTGTTTTGGTTTAAAGATTAGAACAGGAAGTAGAGATAGAAGGTAAATTTAAAGTCTTTGTTTGTTGTATTGTCGCAAGCGCCGTGCGTAATTAAAAATTGAGCCTAGCCAACGCAATTAAAATTATACATTAAGAATCAAAAATTGACAGAATATAAATTTTAACCTTTTTAATTCACAAAAAGGGCATACGGGTCATTGCTAATCACAACAATATATATAATTCTGTTTAGTTATGAGTTATCCTTCAATAGTGATTTGTTTAAACTTTATATAGTGAAATTGATCTATAATCCACCAATGCGTGAAAATCTTCAATGTAAAGTAATCAAACTCTCCATATACTCGAAATAACATTTGTTTATTAATTTAATGACAACTGATTGGACAGAAACAAAATTATTCTTGTGTGGGTTTTTAGCATCTAGCAAAGAAGAGTTAGAAGCTGCTCTTAATGAAATTGAAACAGTTCTAACGGAGAGATACGGTATGAAAATTAACAAAAATAAAACTAAAGTTCTAGTATGCAAAAGAGGGGAACATAAATCAAAAACAAGAATACAAATACGTAACGAGAACTTACAAGAGGTTGAGGATTTCTGCTACCTAGGAAGTCAAATAACGCAAGATGGGAAAAGCACAAAAGATATAAAACAAAGATTAGCACAAGGTCATGCTACATTTAACAAGAAAAAGCAACTACTGTGTTCAAAGACCACAAACATAGAAACAAGGAAAAGATTGCTTAAAACATATGTGCGGAGCACAGCACTGTATGGCTGTGAAGCTTGGACAGTAGGAGAAGCGGCCAAGAAAACGGTAGAAGCCGTTGAAATGTGGTGCTACAGACCTATGATGAAGATATCGTGGACAGACAAGGTTAAGAACGAAGAGGTACTAAAAATGGTAAGGGAAGAAAGAAATATGTAGAAAACGGTAAAAAATAAGAGAGATAGGATGATAGGCCACATGCTACGGCATGAGGGAATAGTACGGAATATATTAGAAGCAGATATAGGAAAAAAAGAGAAGTAGAGGTAAACCTAGGTTAGATTATTGCACACATATAGTGAAAGATGTAGGCTGTGAGAATTTCAGGGAAATGTGTAGGCTAGTTCAGAACAGAAATCAATGGAGGTACCCTTCCAACCAGTCGCAAGATGGAAAAACCAATGACAAAAATAATAACTGTACTTAAACATGGTAATTACTATAAACAACTACAGATATTGGTTTTGCAATACTCTCAACTAATGTTAATTGTGCGAAAGGATTTACTAGAAAGTATTAATACGGCAAATGTCTAAGTGTTGGGGGATTGGTGGCAGCATCAAATCAAATCAAATCACTTTATTGGTTTTATACCAAAAGGGATAGAATTCAGCACTGCTGATTTTAGATTCCACCCTTAAATATAAAATACAAAATATACGATTATATACATAATACAATAAACATCTAGGATAGTCTAAGACAGTCGCTGCTCCCTTATTAATACATCATAAAATTTTAGCCTAATTATATTTTTATTATTAGTTTCGTCAAATAGTGTTCTATATTTGTTTATTAAAACAGGTGCTACATAAGCATAACATGATTTAAATTTCTTTGTTGAGTGTTGCGGAATACTGAAATCATTTGTATTTCGTAGGTTAATACTATGCTGAGTAGCTCTGATTTGTATAGCTTCAAACAGGTAGTTTGGTCTACATTTGGCTAATATAGCATATATGTACACAGCGAAAAGGAGTTCTGCATGTTTATCATATTTAAGTATACTCTTAGAATTATAGTATGGTGTTATATGTTGCTTACGTTCGATATTATATGAATATCTAAAACATACATTCTGAAGTACCTGTATTCTTTGCCTTAAGTAGCCTGCTAAAAATTTATAGTAAACTACACTACAGTAATCTATATGACACAACACAACACTATTACATAAGTTCCATTTAATGTTTGAGCTTAACAGAAATTTGTATCTGTAAAGGGTCCGCATTTTACTATAACACAAACCTATTCTTTTGTTGATATGTTTTTCAAACGTAAGATGCTTGTCGAGAGAAAGGCCTAAATATTTAACACAGTCAGCAAATGTCACTACCTTATTGTTTATTTTGATATCTAGAGATCTTTGCACTTCAGATTTAACATGGTTTACCTGTGAACCAACGAGCAATGCAAGTGTTTTGTTAGCATTAAGGATAAGACCATTGTCGTGTACCCATTTATCCACTACAACAAGATTTTCATTCAGTTTTACTATTGCATCATTGACAAGTGAAACATTACTAGAAACATAAAGTAGGATATCATCTGCATACATATGATATTTGCATTCTGGTGATAGTATTTCTGGAAAATCTGACGTAAAAATAGCAAAGAGTAGAGGGCCTAAGATACTACCCTGTGGAACACCTCGTGAAACACAGCGGAACTGGGACTGTTGTCCATGTAGTTTAACTGATTGCTGTCTGTTACTCAAATAGTCTTTAAACCAATATGTTGCAATATTATCGCACCCATAGAAACGAAGCTTAGCAACAAGCAGGTTGTGATTGATTAAGTCAAACGCCTTACTGAAGTCTAGAAATAATAGATAAACAATATTTGATGCATCAATTGAGCATGTAAGATCATTAACAACCTTACTTAGTGCAGTTGCTGTGCTATAGCCAGTGCGAAATCCAGATTGGAATGTGGGTAATAAGTTCCATTTTGATATGTGTTCAATTAGTTGTGTGTAAACTATGTGTTCCATAACCTTTGACATTATAGGCAATATACTAATTGGGCGTAAATCAGTATATGTAGTAGCCAGAGGTTTTTTAGCAATTGGAGTGATAGTCGAATATTTCCAAGCTATAGGGAATTTGCCTGATTCTAATGATACATTTATAATATGCGTTAAAACATTAATAATGAATGGCATTACCAACACTAATATTTTCTTATTTATGCCATCAAATCCTTGAGCATTAGACCTGATCTTCATGATCGATTTCTCTACCACATTTACATTTACTGGTTGTAGAATGAATGGCCCATTTATAGTTTTGTGAATGTTTTGATTGTAAAAGTTCATCTGATTACTTGGTATTGATCGATCTGGGATGGATTCAATAAAGAATTCGTTGACTTCATCAGAATATTGAATTTCATTTGAAATTTGGGTTTTCGTTTTTGAATGTATTTGACATCTATCAAAAATATTCCATAGCTGCTTAGGATTGTTAATATTATTCCTACATTGATATTCAAGATATGCTTTTTTTCATTCCTTACTGCTGTTGTGATAATGTTTTTTAGGTCTTTATAAAAGCGAAGCTTAGTATTGTTTTTAGTCTTAATATACTTGCTATATTCCAAATGCCGTAGACGTATCATCAGTCTGATGGTGGGCGTTATATATGGTGGCGTTTTCTTTTTATATAAGCTGCACGTATTGGAGCATGTTCATTAAATAATAATGTTATTGCATTATTAAGATACTTCACTTTATCATTGAGGTCTGGTAATGATCTTATTAAATCCCATTGAATGTGACTAGCATCATAATTAAAGTTATTCATATTAAAGTTCTTAAAACATCTGTATGTGAAGCTGTATGGCTCATGTTTGCGTACATTTACATCAAATGTACAAAGTACTGCTCTGTGTTCAGTCATGTGATAGAGATCGATAGTTTCACATGATATCATATTGATTTGAGGACTGGCACATACTATATCGATTAATGTTGATGTAGTTTCAGTAATTCGTGTTGGATCCTTCACATGTTGTGTAAGATTGAAAATGTTCAACAGTGAACTTAATTTTTTTACACCTTGTGTCATGTTGAATGAAGTCAAGATTTACATCCCCAATAAGAATGATATCATCATATGTTGTACAAACATGTGAAAGAACCAGTTCAAGATCATTTAAACATTCCAATGTTGTACTCGGTGGTCTATAAATAAGTCCTGCTGCAATGTTATGTTTGTTGGTTTTAATGCTAATCCATAATTGTTCTAACAGAGAATGTTCAACATAATTTATATCCAATATTTTATGCGCCAGACTGCTGGTAATATACCAGCATAATCCCCCACCTATAGTTGGGCGATCATTTCTTATCAAATTGTAACCTGCAATCATTTAATGAAATAAAAGATACAAAATCATCGAAACAGGAATTGATGGAACGAATATTTATAAGACATAACCGCAATGGCTGGATTATTTGCTGATTTTTTAGGTCATGTGAGATATTATAAACAGTTTTTTGATGTAGTTGCTGTATAGGAGTATAGTATTCTATCTTTGCAGCTTCTCTTTTGTATGCTTGTATATAACAGGGACATTCTTTGTGTACAGCAGGATGCCTGTTATCAATATCCATGTTCAACTTTTCCTTTGCATATGTACAGTTTGAGCATTTGTTAACATCAGCGCTGCAGTTTTTATAGTTGTGTTTTCCAGCACACAACGAACATGTTATTTCCGACTTACAATCATGAGCATGATGATTTAACTTAAGGCAATTGAAGCACTGAGTTACGTTGATATGATTGTATATGATACCCATTGACCAACCAATTGCAGCTGTTTTCATATTTATTAGATGGTTATGTGTTTTTCGATCAGCTTCCAAAATGATTGTTGACTTTCTCATTTTTTTATTTTCAATGACTTTTAAAACTTTAATATGGAAGCTGTTTTCTTCAGAATGTATTTTATTTTGTTTGATTATTTTTTCTAGGATTTGAGCGTGATCCATTCCATCTACATCGTCACGTTTAACGTTAACTATTCGTACTTTTGGTTTTTTTTTAGATTAGGGGCTTCTACATTATATCTTTTACCTAACTTTTCTGCAATCTTATTTTGTAACATATTACGATCCATTTCAGTTCTGCACCCAATGACAACCTTGCCTTTTGATGCTTCGAATACTTTAGATACATTAATCCCCATTTCAACAGGGTTGATTGCATCTTTAATTTCAGATTTAGTATCCTTACTTTGCTGAATGTTTACTGGTTTTACCACAAGTATTGGATCAGATTTTGTTATGCTAGCATACGTTTTCATGGGTTCATTGGTCATATTAAATTGATTGGTAGTGAGTCTTTTGGAAGCCATCTCCATGAATTCAGTTTTAAAACTTTCAAACATTGTACTGAGATTTTTCAATATTTCTTGATTGTTTAATTGGATAATGTTTTGTATGTAATTGTCATTATTACTAACACTAGACAAGCATTCTTTGCAGTGGAATAGAAGCACCCTCTTTTTGAGTTCAAGGCATCGAACTTCAGAAGAGGTAATATTACTGCATACATCACAAAATAGCTTTTTACATTTATCACAGGTAAAAACTTTATTACTTACTTTACACAAAGTACAGCTCAACATTTTCAATCTCCCTGTACATTCAATAATATACGTTTATTTTCTACCTAAATTAAATACCCTTTTTCTCTTGGTAAAGTCATTACCCGCTCGAATAAATTCCATTTCTATTCTTAAATTCTCCAACAATATCCTATTTTACCTGTTCCTCTTAAGCCCGCATTAACATAATTTTAACTTAAATCCTTTTTGCTTTTAAAACAAAAATTTATTGCATAAATTAAATAGTCAATGCCTTGTTTCAGGTATCTGGTAATTTGTCAAACATTCCGATAACGTATAATTGCTTTCTCTTGTGTTTCCCATTTAAAGACTTGTCGAAATAATCGATCCTACTATTATTTGATAGCGTGTTTTCCAGTTTGCTAATCGCGCTTTTGATAACGCGAGGATTGCAGTTCAAACTCGTTATTTGAACCCATTTTGAATTTGATTCTGCAGCTTGTTCGTTGAAATATTTTCTACATTATTCGTCACAGTACTTCCAAAAGCAATGCACTTTTTTTTTGTTCGACAAGTAGGAGGTATTTTGCGTGTATTGCTCTTAGCTGAAGGTCAAATTGGTTCTTTTTTATGTAGACCCAACTGTTCTTTGCCACAGATCAACTGATGTTGCCTGTAGATTGCTAGTGCCGTTATGGTAACATGGTAAATAGATCCTGACGACTGTGGCATTGCTGTGCTGACTCACCTCCGGCAGATTGCAAGTTAAGTATCCAGACACATACAGGTATACAACTTGTTTTCTTTTGTGTATATCAATGACATATTCTGTATCAGCGTTTGGTGTAGTTACGTGATACGAAAAGTGACACTGTATGACTTGTTTGTTGCTGCGAATCGATATTATCGCTCTACAGGTGTGATGTACCATTGTTAAAAATGTTTGACAAACACACGCTTATTCTTTTCTACTGATTGGTTTATTTTACAAACGGCACTATGTACAATTTAAAAAAATGTTTGACCAAAGCTCTCACACGTTAATTTACCACTGATTAATTTTATTTTGTGTAAAATACGAAATGCGCACTTTGTATCTAAAGTACTAAATTGTTCATATCACCTAATTGTTTGCTTTGAAATAGTAACGCTTAATTTATTGCTTTTGCTTGTTTGTACAGAATCCTTTATTTTTATTTGTTATCTATCGTGTGCGACGTGCTTTTTTTGTTTTTTTGGTATGTAGGCGAATCCCTCCACTCTCCGCGGTTGGTAGTTAGCCTGGTATTTACTTTCTTCTGGCTACGTCTAGGTATGTAGCATAAATTCTGGCGCCCAACGTGGACCACGATTTTGTCTGGGGTAATGTTGGCCTCGATTTTGGTTTTCGCTGATTTGTGCCCCGATTTTGTTTCGTGTAACTTTGGCCCCGATTTTGTTTTAGTTAACGGTTACTTCGATTTTTTTTTATTAATTTCTATTCCGAGTTTGTTTTAGTTAATTTTTGCTCTGATTTTTTTTGTTGTTAGCGCCTAAGTTCCTACATTACCCGCATTTCTCGGTCTGATGCTACTTATGTTTTCTTCAAGTACATTCGAACTAGTATTTATTTCTTGTTTGGGTTCGATTTTTTTAAATTTTAGTTGTGATTTCTTTCTTGATGGCGCAATATCCTTGGTTGGCTCATTTCAGATTATTGGACTTGTGTTTTCGCCGATAATTCAAGTCCGCTGAAAACGTTGGCGCCCTGTTCTTGTTCCTAGTTACTATTTTGTTGTTTAGCTCCTATTTGTGTTCCTGAAGTTTATCCGTCGGATATGTTTTAAATTGTCCTGTACTCGCAATAACTTTTTTTTAGCTTTTATCGAGTTACGGTTAGCCTTTATGTCGTTACTTTCTCCCAATTTCTTTTTTATTCTTATTAAAAATGACTGATCATAGGTTGGTGGTGTTTAATATGAGACGGCAGAAGCCAGCCGAAAGCATTATTAACTATTTCGCGTGTATGACAGGCCTGTTTGGGAACTACGGTTCTTTTAGTGAAGATGTTCAATTGTCCATTTTGCTTGGTAACCTTGATCCATTTCATAGAACTCATTTGCTTACTGTCTACTCGTTACAAGAGTTAAAGGACGAATATTTGAAGACCGGCAAAGATTCTGGCCGATAATTTCGTATCACCTAGTCACGACCAACATACTATTACTGCTGAACCAGAATCAGCCCCTGCTTTAGTGCCTAAGTCAGTTGCTACTCCTTTTTTTAGCTTCCCACCAAAGTCTTCCTGTGTGGGAGTGGAATTTGAAACTTTCTGGTAACCCAAACACTCTTACCTTACATGATTTTTTGGGATGGGTCCAACGAACTCACCATGCATCAGAATTGCAGTTATTTGAGTCTGCAGTGGATTTGTTTGAGTTGAAAGCGTTACTTTGGTGTCATGGTAATCGGCATACATTTTCTGACGAAGTCGGCGTCCAATTTACTGATTCGACATTTTGAACCCCCGGATTTTGCTTATAAGTTTGCTACTACTGAGGAAAATACTTTTGCTTCACATGACCGAGTTGTTAAGATTTCTCCTATGCCTACTGGTAGATCTGACACTTCTTCCATGCGTTTTACTGTTCCTCTTCCTAGTTCTGTTTCTACTTGTCAGGTTATCTGCTTTAATTGCGACAAACCTGGTCATGTTTCAACACATTGTACTCGTCCTCAAGTACTCCATTGCCATGGTTGCGGACATAAGGGAGTTTTTCGCCGTAATTGTCCACACTGTCATCCTACTACTAATAGATCTTCAAATAATTCTTCAAATTCTGCCTTTACATCTAGATGCCTAATTTCCCCTGCTGCTAACTTTACGTTCTCTTCTGTATCTCATCCAGGTCATCCTGCTACTACTATCAAAACCTACTCTTCTTCGGCAAATATAGCTTCTGACAAAATTTCTTCCGCCTCTAGTTCTACATCCTATTCTACTTCTCCTTCTGCTCGCCCTACTTATTCACTCTCACCCCAAACTGTGTCTCCACCACCATTACAACCCATGCTTCGAATTGGTGATTTGCAGGTAGCCTTTCAAGAGTTTTTTCCTGCCTTCTTAAACGATTCTACCCAAGAAGTCCCTGTCGTGTCTGCAAACACAAATGTTGCTGAAGTGACGATAACTCCTAATTTAGTCAGCGTAGGTCCTGTTGAAGTTCATGAACCTGTATATTTAATGTCTATTGCTGTTGCTGTCAAAATTTTACATGTTCCTGCTCTCTTAAATGCTTCGACTCAAGAAATTTTTGTCGTGCCGGCAATAACAGCTGTAGCTAAAGTGAAGATAATTTCTAATATGGATAGAGAGGGTCCTGTTGAGGTTAGTGAGCCAGTAGCTATAATGACTGCTGCTGTCGTTGTCCAAGTTTTACCTGATTGTATTTCGTTATCTACTATTGCTAAGGAATCAGTTCCTATTGTGGCTGAAGTTTTGTCTGTTCCTACTTCGTTGTCTAACAGTGATGAAGTCCTACTTGATTCTACTCCTTTATTGGATGTTCATGAAACGTTGCCTACTCTTACTCATTTTTCTCATGCTGACAAAATGCTACTTGCTTCTGTTTTTTTAACTAAGGTTGGTGAAATCTTAGCTGATCTCCTGTTATCTAATGTTGACGAAGGTCAACCTGATTCTGCTTCCTTATCTATTATGGATGAAGTTCTTCCAGATACTGTTTGTTCGTGTAAGGTTGATGAAATTCTGTCTGTTGCTGCTCATTTCTTTCATGTTGATAAACTTCATTCTACTCCTTCATCTAACATTGACGAAGTTTTACTTGATACTGTTTGTTCTTGTAATGTTGAGGAACTCCTATCTGATTCTGTTCCTTTATGTAATATGGTTGAAGTGTTATCGGATTCTGCTCCTTTTCTTAAGGTGGATACTTCTACAGCCAATGCTTGTCACGGAAAATTTCAGTCAAGTTAACGGCCACTAGAAAAGTGCTTAGTTAGCGGCTTTTGGGTTGGGGTGGTGACAACTTTTGCTCCGGCTTAGTCAGAGTGAGACTCTAATTCAGGATATATCAGAAAATGTATTGCACAGATTATATTAATAAAGGGTAGTATTGAATCAGAGCCTGGACAGGGAATGCCAAGGCACCAGGAACTGATAAAAATAAAGGAGCGCATAAAACCTAAAGTCCTAGTTCCAACAGACTTTGAAGAACCCTTTCCAGATCATGAATATAAAACACGCAACTTCACAAAATAACTATCTTTAATATCGCACCGGAACACAAAAACAATTAATGACACAAATTCTAAATACTAGTTGAATTTCAATATTACCTCAATTATGATTAATACAAGCCTAGAAAATACAAAATTGGTAAATATTACCGTAAGGAACCCCGCACGAGTGCATACCAGGGAAAAATAACTTTTAATTTTCCACTCACTTTAATGTTACTAATTGCTCATGTACTCATATTCCCTTAGCCAAGAAAGCATATAGTAGTACGTAAAATGCACCATAAATTATGTGCTTGGTGTTCTAACCTCAATTTCAAATAAGCACCTCGTTTGAGCAATCTCTAACAATAGTGTAAATATTAGATACCTTAACGTACTGTTGAAATATTTCACTAATAATCTTAATAAATCACCCTAGGCAGTAAAGAAGGTGCCTAGAAATATACTAAAAATTTGTTTTAAATATTAAATTTTGTACATCAGTATTACTAAATTTTGAATGAAGTAGATGTACTTCTTATGAACAGCAATAGCTCAAATTATTAATATTAAGTACTAGTAAGGGAAAATAATAAAACCACAATAGCACAAAATAAGCACAAACACTAACGAATAATAATACATGGAATAATCTTACTCAATGATTAGCTTCTGTACGTAGTTATCTCACATCAAAGGTCGTCGAAGTCCTAGGCTGCTGGAATGGTAACCCAGAGTAACGACAGCTGATCGGCAACGCCAATAAATGGGAAGTAATAAAGTTGGTAGTGCAACAACGTTCTTGAGATAAAGGAGGCAGGAGCATAAACAGAATGAAAAGCATACGCATAACAAGCACAATGAGAAGGCCTACGAAGAAGGACTAAAAAAACCCTAAAATTTAATATTAGAAATCGAGTTGCAAACAAAAATTGGGATATTAATTACTACGTAAGTGGGCCAATTAAATGTGCACTAACTGATTTAGATATAACAGGACGTTACAATATTGAGATTTCAATAACGAACATCTGCACCTACAAAAACTAAGATAATAAAATTTAATCTATTTCAATTCATACCAATTATTAACGATGCTGATGAATTTAAATCCACTACAAGTGAAAATCCTAGCTTGCAAAAGGCGTTCTATAACCATAAAACCAAATTGCCAAACTCCAATATTAATTTGTCGGTTCTGCCTAAATCCGTAATTAATACGATGAAATCGGCAGAAATCCAACCTTCACCAACAATGATCGAAATAAGAATACCTTTTATCCACAAGGACAAGAACAAAGTACGGCTTATTATCATATTTGGAATTTTAAATGCAGATAAATAACGTAAATTTGAGTACACGGCAATAACCTGCAATTATGATGGTTAACACAAATGAAGCGCAAAGGTAACAACGGTATAGATGGCAGGACAATGCTATCAATAGACAATTGAATTTAGAAATATTATATAAATAGAATGCTGACACAGAAGTGTCAACCGGAAGGTTACATGCTGTTTTCTTTCCTAACTGTGATACTTCTATTCCTTTATCTAACTTCGTTGAAATTTTATCTACTTCTGTCCTATCTCACATAACTGAAAGGTGCTCTGCTTGTGTTTCTTTTTGTAAATTTTTAATCTAGAGACACAATTTGCATCTTACAAAAGAAATACAACAATTCTCATAAGTTAAACAGCATGAAATTACCAATCTAAAAGTGTTATACCTAAAAATGGGTTTCAAAAAGATCATTTTCATCACTTCTATAACATAACTCTGCTTGGGTGTCCCTCAAGTCTCATTACTCAAATTTTATCTTCTCGAGTGGTAACGTCATTCATTTAAATACTCGGAAATAAAAGACTTAGTGCTTTGAACCAAAAATATAATTTAAAGTAATTTTTTTCTTTCTCTCCAACAAATCTCAAGTATATTATTCAAAAGTAAAATCATTTTTTGATATATGGAATAAGGATTCATAACTTGCTCTTTAAATAATGAAATTTTGATATTTATACTATTTTCAAGAACAAAAAAAAAGTTAATAACCCCAATTGACAGATCTGTTAGATTGGTTCTCAATAAGTTTCGAATAAATCTCAAACGTAATATTTGTTACCGAAAAAGTATTAGAAATCAGATAGATTAAATAAATTAAAATAATTTAGTTTGACATGGTAGAGGAAGAACACAGTAAATCTACTAATTATCAGACATAGTATAAATAGATAAGTTTTGTTAGAGTTGAACTTTATAAACTTTTTTTATAAAGGCCACATGTATTCTTACACTTTAAAAGTTCATAATTACAATTCCGCAAGCGCGGCTTACTAGACAACGGCAGTTGGTAGCGCTAATCTTTATACAGATTTTGGCGCGCCCATCTGCCAATGACGTCACCAAAATACAAATTAAATGCGCAATTGACGGAAAATATATGTTAAATTCACAAACAAGTATGACAATAAGGTACTCACATAAACAGGTCCAGATTTCCACGAAGTACGCCAAGCGAACTTCAAGATGGCTCCGACCAGGATGGCTCCGACCAGCTACGGCGGTAATGGACTCGTTCGTCCAGGGTCGTGGACTCCGGTTCACCCTAGGCTGCATACAAATTTATCATCTACCTATGTAGGGACGAATAAGGAAACAGGTATAAGGGGCGACTAACAGATAAGCAAGGCAAGGAAATCTACATAAATAACGATAAAGGCACGATACGATACCTAACACGACCACACTTCTTGAAGTCCCAGTCAAAAAAGCAACGTTACAGAGTCTCACGGAAAAACTTCTCCCACTTTTTCTCCGCCACTCGCGTCGCGCGATCTGGCGCAAACGCACTCTGCCGTGACGAAAATACACGCCCAGTCTTTTGAATTTTAAGGCGCGAAAACTTCCGCACATCAAAATTAAGCTAAGGAGTGTTTAGTGCCAATTTGGCACGTAACAATCGCGACAAAGCCATAAAAGAAAAAACTTAAAAAAAGAAAAAGTCTGTTAGCACAGTAACAGCTTAAAATCTAAATCCTAACTACCCTACATAAATCCTAACTTAAAACCTACAAAATGTTTATATAAGGCGCCACCTGGTTTTTTCGACCGATAACACGTCTACCGAATTACCAGGAAACAGAAAATGTAGCCCCATTGTCTTTGACTACACTAATAATCGACAGCACAAATTTGTCGGGGAGCATGAAACACTACTTAAATTAAAACAGATGCGACAAGTCGCCTAACCTATCTAAACTAAAGCTAACATGAAAGTTTCCTACATGCAAACGCACATGAGCGTTGCATCAAAACTGTTCTTTGTTGGCAAAAAGTGCCCAAATTTAAAATGTTCATCAGAGTGAGTCACTCTACACTTTAGCAAATTTTTGTTACTGGTACCTTGGTGTA
This sequence comes from Platerodrilus igneus, assembly GCA_036346225.1. Lineage (NCBI taxonomy): Eukaryota > Metazoa > Arthropoda > Insecta > Coleoptera > Lycidae > Platerodrilus > Platerodrilus igneus. The sequence goes on from JARFIW010001214.1 coordinate 1,219,873, forward strand.
CTAACGATACACATCAAAACTTGTCCATGACAATGTTTGTGAATCAACAAATTTACCAAAAGTACCACCCTACTAAATCCTTACATGGCTAACCTAACAAATTACATTTCTACATCAGGTTAGCTTTTTCACTTAAATTCAAGAAAAATAATTCCCACGTCTGGTCATAAATACCAAACGTTAGGAAGATAAAAAGATAAAACAAGATCTCAAATTGCTTTTAAAGATAATAGATAAGATAACGATATTGAGCTTAAATTGTTATCATCAAAGGTAATAGATAAGACAACGATATTAAGCTTTAGTTATTATTTGAGATACCAGGTAAGATAACGCGATATTAAGCTAAAGTTATTATTAGAGATAGTAGGTAAGGTAACGCGATATTAAACAAAAGTTATTACTAACGGTAATAGGTAAGATAACGCGAAATTAACTAAAGTTATTACTAACGATAGTTGGTAAGATAACGATATTACACTAAGGTTATTATTATAGGTAATCGGTAAGATAACGATATTAAACTAAGGTTATCATCTAAGATAATAAATAAGATAAAGATATTAACTTAGTCATTACCAAAGATAATAGATAAAGGTAACGATAGAGTGGCTCCGTGGAGCCGTTAAATGGGCATTTCTCGTACCCTCTAAAAAGAGCGACCTGTGAAGCAGGCCCGTTTGCAAGAAACGGCACAAGGGACCGGCAAAGGCATGTGGGTGCATCCCTGCACCCGGCGTTAATCGATATCGGTGATACAATCACCCGATACCCACACGATATATCGATACGTATATATACACATGCACTCACACATTCACACACTCATACATACCTTCACTGCCAGAGCCCATGCGCTGACAGCGGCACCGCATGACCTCACGAAAGATTCCCAGAGACGGGGTCCAGGTGTCTGTGAAAACCTCCCACGCAACCACATGGTGACTAACGGAAATGAAAAAGGCAGAGAAATAGGAACGGTAAAAAGAGGGAGGTGGTTATTTGGAATGCATAAGAAGCACTTCCAGGTAGAAGAAAATAGAGGAAGGGCTCGCATTGAGGTAAAGAAACAGAAAAAGGTGGATAGCAAAGCGCTACTCAACCAGCCAATGTGGCCAGTAGCCCGGAGTGAGGGAACATCACTCTTATGTGGCAGACGGGTGTTCCGGGACGAGAACAGGTCCACCGAAAGAAGAATAAGGCATAAACGGAGACAGCGGGATATAAAAAAGTAGAGTTTTTGGACAAGCGTCCGATAGAAGGTAGAGAGTTGTCCCTATTGAAACACATCGCAGTCTGAAGGACCACCTGCGATATTAATCCGACAAGATAAGGTATATACGTTTAAAATTCACTAGACTCCTAAGAGAACTAGTACGATCATTTTCCTAATGAGTGCATCCACTACAATAAGAAAATCCGACAAAAGTTGACACAACAACTCAAAAGTATCATTACAGATACAATCACACGAAAACAAACTGTTTTAAGGTAGTTTTTTAAAACGGTTGCACGCTAAACACACAACGATGCCTAATTATAAGCAGTTAAATACAGGTACACTGTCCCAATATGCTAAAACAACCGAGAATTTAATAAGATATCAATAAGAAGCGATAACGCCTCACCACGAAGTTCAACAAAAAACAATGAAAAAAAATGTTTATAAGTTATGGTGATTTAGTAGAAAAAGAAAGAAATAATGATATAGTATAATGTGGGCGACTGCAATAATTCAGAAGAAAAGCACATGGAATAGGCAATCCTAGTTTTTTGCAACTGCGAATATGAACTATTTCTAACAATGGCATAGGCTGCGCATGTCCTATGTGAGCCCAAAGAAGAAAAACATCCACTCTAACATCAACTAAAACCAATAATAAAAATTCAATGAGTTATTACAACCAAAGTTACGACAATTACCACACAATTAAACGATGTAAGATAAATACTAAAAACCAAATAATATGCTGTAGGAAAAGTTCGAGGATTAATTAAATGAAACGACAGAGTTATATTGGGTGGAGTAGAGGATAAAATGATATACAAGTAATGGTACAGTCAAAGAAAAGTCAACCAGAAGCAAAAGGTTTAAGGTAAATGAGTTAAACGTATAAAACGTAGGTGTATAAGAGAAGGAATAAGTAATTAAAGATACTAATTGATGGTGAGAACAAAAAATATTAGGTAAATCGTGAAGAGAATGGAACGTGAAAAACTTAAGTAGCATTTGGGTCAGCAGAGAATGGCTTAAGGTCTTTAATATGCCACCTACCTGCCTTGGCGTTTTTCTTCAGCATCCTGAAGTTCGTAGATAAGAGGACTAGTGACACGAATGACCTTACAAAGAATGAATTTAGGGGCTAATTTTGAGGAAAATTTCTTAGATGCATCCGATAAGACATAATTCCTTTTCCAAACTTGTTCGCCCAAGGCGAAGGAAATATTTTGTTTACGTAAGTTATAGTGGTCCATACTTACTCTTTTCGTAAGCTTTTAACAAATTTTTCTAACGTCGTTAAAGATAGAAGGTAATGATTGTTGGTCTTTGTCCCAGCGTACTTTATCGTCAAATTCGATTACGTTAGTATCGTCAGGCACTAAACCATAGTAACTCCCATCGATTGGGGTATATTTTCCAAAAACAAGAAATGACGGAGTGAATTGGGTTGCTTCGTGTTTAGATGTACGCAAAGCTTGAGCAATTTTAAAAAAATGTTCATCCCATGCAGTATGGTCTGAATCAATATAGGAAGAGATAGCGGTAACTAAAACTCTATTTACTGTTTTGGTAGGGTTTACTTGAGGATGGTATTTTGCATTAAACCAAATTTTTTTGTACTTTGTAACTTTTGACGAAGTTCTGAAAATCTTTAGAGATAAATTGTGCCCCATTGTCACAAAGAATAATCTGAGGAACACCAAAGATAAGAAATACATTTTGTTCTAGGAATTTAATTATAGCAGCAGATGTAGCTTTACGTAAGGGTTGCACCATAACAAATTTAGAAAACCAATCGGTGACAACTAAAAGATATTGGTTACCTTTTTTCGATCGGGGGAGAGGTCCTAATAAGTCGAGCGATATTAATTGAAAGGGATAAGATACACGTTTAAAGTTACCCATTAAACCAGGACGAGCCTCCTGTGAACTCTTATGAGAATCACAAATTTTACAGTTCTTAATATAGCGACAAACAGATTGCTTTAGTGTGGGCCAGTAATATAATTCAGATATTTTAGCGAGAGTTTTTGTAACACCAAGGTGCGCAGCAATGGGATCATCATGACATAATGTAAGCACCTCACTGCGGTTAGCGGTAGGCACGACAAGTTTCCATTCAGGAATATTAGATATTTTATGAGGGGAAGAAGATACAAATTTATATAATCTATTATTAGTTACACGAAAGGTAGGAAATTTATCGGGATTGTCAGAAACTTTTTTAATCATATTAAGATACCAGGTATCAGGAATTAGATTTGGAATGTTAAGAGAGACAACATCACGAGATAAGGCATCAGGTACGATATTTAATTTGCCAGGCCTATGCCTAACATCAAAAGTGAATTGAGAGATACGCAAGTTCCATCTTGCCAAACGACCTGCGGTTTGTTTTAAGTTATTAAGCCAAGTGAAAGCTAAGAACATTAGGTACATTGTCAAAGAAGTAAACGTGAAAAGCTTTTAGATGTACGTAGGGTTGAGCAATTTTAAAGATAATTTTAAGGCATTTAAAGAGATTTAAATTGATATTTGAATAGATAATAGTAATTAAGACTCGATTCACTAACAAAATTGTTGAATAACAGAAAGATATCTTGTAAAACATATATTTACTAGGATGGGAAGCTCTCGTTTGAGTTTTACCCAAACTAATAAAGAAAAATTTCAATGACTCACAAATTCTAAAACGACAAACTTACCATGTAAATCTCGTCTAGACTTATAATGCTTAACGACCGTTCCTTGGGGTCTCGTTCTAGACTTACAGAGCTGGACAACCAATTCGAATGGCAAATCTCGTTTAATGGATCTTAAGGTTCTACGTTGAAATATCGATATCTAAAAAAATATGCTATCAAGACAAACTCATACTCGCTATACAAAAGAAAAATTCCACGATACATGTATAAAGAGACAGTATTCCAAATTATTGGAATGTTCTTTCGATATTGCGGGAGTTATCAACAACCATCATAAATGAGTTTAAATATAAAATGTTAATGACAATTCCTTTATTTCAGTATTTAAAGGAGCAGATATAAAGAGATCCAGTTTATTGCAACATTTTGGAAGGTAAAAGATATGATTAGATAATTTCGTTAACTATATATAAATGCAAAATCTTTTTTAAAAGGCATTTGTAAGGTATAGTATTCAAATTTAATTACGGTACGTATATAAATCACTAAAAAAAACCCGTTTAGAATTGTAAGAGAGCAAGATTAGTGTTTAATAAAAGAAATATATCACTGTTAAGTTACAAAAGGACACTCCAAATTATAAAAAGGTAGATAAAATGTGTTATTTAACAAACACAAGATCCCGTTAGTCTAGCGTTTTAAAAAAAGATATTTTAAGGCTCAAATCGCTACGTTAAATGCTTTTAAACACAAGGTTTCTTTTTAAAAGTAAGTTCGAATGTCATCAGACAAGATAATGTTGATTTACAATTTCAAAAACGGTTTTTTAAAGTCGAAAAACAAACAAGGGGTATGTTTTAATCTAATATAAGGTAGATAATTTTCGTAATATACAGTGTTTAAGGCATGCAATTACTTAATTGTTTATTTATTTGATTGTTTGTTTATTTATATATAAATAATTTGCTTACCAGTATAATGCCGAAGTAAGGTTAAGGTATAAATCCTTCCTAAAAGTTATAGATCCATTTAAAACAACTAAACACATATTTCAGATAATTTCAGTTATACACTTCATTTAAAGTTATAGAAAATTAATTAGGTTAATGTAACATTTTTAAGACAAAAGGTATATATTACAATAACCCCAAAATGGCAGTTTTCATTACAACAGCTGACATGTCAATTCAGGAAAATCTCTAGTGAGTCAAGATACCAACCTAAAATTTAAGGTCAACAGATATATTAGAGAATGTAGATAATTATATTTATTAATTTTTTTTAAATGAAAAAGCTTTAAATAACATTAGTTAATACACTCTATAGTCATAAAAGGAATCATACAACCTAAAAAACACGTTGGACGGCAATTCTTACAATTTAAAAGTTCATAATTACAATTCCGCAAGCGCGGTTTACTAGACACAACGGCAGTTGGTAGCGCTAATCTTTATACAGATTTTGGCGCGCCCATCTGTCAATGATGTCACCAATATACAAATTAAATGCGCAATTGACGGAAAATATATGTTAAATTCACAAACAATTATGACAATAAGGTACTCACATAAACAGGTCCAGATTTCCACGAAGTACGCCAAGCGAACTTCAAGATGGCTCCGACCAGCTACGGCGGTAATGGACTCGTTCGTCCAGGGTCGTGGACTCCGGTTCACCCTAGGCTGCATACAAATTTATCATCTACCTATGTAGGGACGAATAAGGAAACAGGTATAAGGGGCGACTAACAGATAAGCAAGGCAAGGAAATCTACATAAATAATGATAAAGGCACGATACGATACCTAACACGACCACACTTCTTGAAGTCCCAGTCAAAAAAGCAACGTTACAGAGTCTCACGGAAAAACTTCTCCCACTTTTTCTCCGCCACTCGCGTCGCGCGATCTGGCGCAAACGCACTCTGATGTGACGGAAATACACGCCCAGTTTTTTGAATTTTAAGGCGCGAAAACTTCCGCACATCAAAATTAAGCTAAGGAGTGTTTAGTGCCAATTTGGCACGTAACAGTATGCCTCACATGTATCCCTAAATATTTCGATTTACACCTACGGAACAAGGTTTCCCTTTCTTTTTTATTAGACTTTAATTTCGACACTAAACAAGAAAATGAATGTGATATACAACTATTGGAACATGATTATTCTTATGATCTTTTATACTAGATTCTAAATGCAAAATTTATACTTTCACTAAATGCAATATCTCACGCAACTGTACGAGCATTTCTAAAAGTTTATAATCTTGATATTAAAGCTTCAATCATAACCAACACAAATGAATTGAAACACTCACCGGGAATGGATTCCTGTACTCATCAAGGTTCTAAATACCTGAATTTCCTACGTATAATAAAAACTCCAACTCCATAAAAAATTCCCCAACCAAAAGCTTACGTCATGTTTTTCTACAAAATAAACACCATATGGACGACCTCCAATTCTTCTTATTACTAAAGTTTATTTGTAATCCGCCGATGTGCCGAGAAAATTAAAGATTCTTTTTGCATTATAATTTCCTAAAAATTATCATCTCACCGTTAATGGATTTTGATGGCTGGTGACTACGTTGTTGCTTCACTCTCTGTTCCGGTCCCCTGGACGGAATCCGAGAAATCTTCCTATCCCGGTCCCCCTCCAGAACGACCGTGAACCCACCGCCAACATAGATGGTTATTCTGAGACACCAGCTGGCACGTAAAAGTGCCGGCATATTCTTCTGCTCTTACCAACTGCTGTACTCCAGCAAAATGGCCGAGTTCCCTTTTTGATACTGTCAATCTAAAAGAACAGCTGATCTGTCAGAAGTGTCACTTCGTGACACTCTGCACAAGTGCTATATTAACCTAGTAATCCTTCAAAGTGGATGCAGACCGCTTACGAATTAGGCAATACAAGTGTCTGGCTTATAAAATAATTTTAAGACATCTTGTTCTTGGAACAATTTTAAAATATTTGTTATAATTGAATAAATTCTTATGGTAAATCCAAAACGAATTAAATGGTAATAATATTCACTTCTATTATGAAATTGTTGATTCTGAGGTTATTATGCAAAAGAAAAGGATCAGATACCACAGAGTTGTAACAAATAGAAACGACTTTAAAATTCGATACCATAGAATTTATATTTGTTACAGGGTATGCAAATAACTTGTACGCCACTGTTTCCAGAAATCTTGTTGTATGCACTGAATTAGCTGTCAGTGGTCCAAGTGAGAAATCTTCAACACGGTAACATCAGGATCGGGTAGAACAGACACAGGTTCCAAACCAAGAAAATGATTTGGCGTTAAATACGAATACGAAAAATCTTCGAGATTAGTACTTAACGGGCACAAAGACCTTGAATTAAGTAGAGATTTAATTTGAACAAGAACAGTATTGAGTTCTTCATATGACAATATTTGATTTCCAATGATCTTTTTGAGATGAGATTTGACTGATTTAATCCCGGCTTCCTATAAACATCCGAAAAGATGAGCGGAAAGGGGGTTGAATATAAATGTTATACTTTCCGCAGCCGCAGAGTGTTGCATCATTTCAGATAATTTACGAGACGCTCCAATAAAATTGGTGCCACAATCACTATGAATAGTCACACACTTTCCGCGACTAACAATAAAGCGACGTAAAGCAGCGATGAAGGTCTCTTTTGAAAGACTAGACACTAACTCCAAATGAACGGCTTTAGTGCTAAAACAAATGAACAAGCAAATATAAGCCTTTGATGATTTAGATCTTTGCTTTCTACTCATTATTAACAGCAAGAGGGCCACCATAATCCATGCGAGTATGCAAAAATGCCTTTCCGGGATTTACTCTTGAAGTTGCTAAATCGCCCATAGGAGGGCAGTAAGCAATAGGGTTTATGCGAAAACAACGGATGCATGATTTCAAACATTTACGAACTGCTCTTTTAGCAGATAGAATCCAAAAATTGTGGGTCATCAAAAATTGAATAGTACGAAGTCCAGGATGTAAGTGCTTATTATGGCAATCCAGAATGATTAATTCTGTTAACCGGATGCGATGATGGAAGTAAAATTGGAAATTTTACCCCATAAGGTAGGTCTGAATTTCGAAGGCGACTACCCACCCTGAGTAAACCGTGTGTATCCACAAAGGAAGCGAGAGGTCTGAGCGATTTATTGACTGGTTTACCATTTGCTATATTACAAATATCTTGAGGGAAGACTTCTTGTTGAACCCTTTTAACTAAAATATGAAGAGAATATTGCTGTTCAGCCATAGATGCATAATCAGGCGTGTTTCTGCACGATTCCAATGGTGTTCGCGTATTAGAAATGAAGTGACGAACACATGAAATAATTCGACATATTGGTGCCAAATTTGAAAAGCGAGTAGTCAATGAGTCTAAGAAATTGTCTGAAAGAACAACATTTAATGATAAAATTCGTCTTTCCGTCTCGACTTACAAAGGATCTAATGAACGAGATACGTCAAACGATGGCCATTCTTCTTCTGGTAGTTGAAGCCAATGAGACCCTTTCTACCATAAATGATGTTGTACCAATTCTGAGGCTACAAGACCTCATGAGGCACAATCAGCTGGTTTTTCTGAAGATTTAATATGAAACCATGATGCTGGAGGATTGCGGCCTTGGATATGTGAAATTCGATTGCTGACAAATGTTTTCCAATTATACGATTTATTTATTTATTTATTTAGATTAGATTCTAACAGGTTAGAGACCCAATTATAAGAATCCTTACATACTAATTACATTTGTGATAATAGGTAGTATCAAAGTGAATATTCATAATTATGTATAGGTAACATTAAATAAATCATATTTTATATGTGAAACAGACAGTAAAGACGCATATAACAATAATTATTCTAAGGCTGCCGACAAGATACGACGAAAGACGCCCAAGGAAGGAATTGGGAGATCAAGATCAGGAGCGGAATCTAATAAAGAAAGGGAATTAAAGGAACTAGTCATTCTAAAGATTGGAGATTGTAAGTGTTAATCCTAGCAAAATTAAGGTGAAAAAGAGAGGTGTTTCGACTAGGTCTAGGAGGCACGTGCAAACTGACAAAAGAAAGGCATACAGGGTCATCTAGAAGAGAATTTAAAAGTTTGTATAAGTGGACAATATCAAACACTGTTCTGCATTTATCTAAAGATTGAAAATCAAATTCATTGAGAAGATCAGCATAAGGATATCCACGAGGTGGGTAAAGATTATGCTTTTTAAAATATAGAAATTTTAGGAATTTACGTTGAACATTTTTGATTCTAAGGGAGTTATATTTGTAGTAGGGGGACCAGATGAGAGAACCATATTCCAGAATACTACGAATTAGAGCATAATATAAAGTTTTAAGGCAGTCAAGGTCAGTAAAAAGTGAGGTATTACGGAAGAGGAAGCCTAACATCTGGATAGAGCGTTTAACCAAAAGATCCATATGGTAGTTAAATGTTAGGTGCGGGTCAAATGATATACCCAAATCATTAATAGAAAAAACCCGTGAAATACTATTGTTATGAAGTGAGTAATCAAATATTATTTGGGAGTTGTTATTGCTGAATGACATTACCATACATTTGTCAATATTGAGGAGTAATTTGTTAGAAGCACACCACCTAGCTAGAAGTGATATGTCAGTTTGTATAGATTTACAATCAATAGCGGAGTCAATTTTGGCAAAGATTTTTAAGTCATCAGCAAAAAGTAACTTATGATTGGTAATAATTTGAGTGACGTCATTAATGTAGAGGAGAAATAGCAATGGCCCAAGTACAGATCTCTGCGGCACACCACTATGTAAAAGATAAGGTTGTGACGTAAATCCATCTAATTCGACATAGTATAAACGATTACTCAAGTATGATTCAAATAATTTTATAAGGTTGTTCGAGAAGTTAAATTGATTTAATTTCAGTAAAAGGATATTATGGTCTAAAAGGTCAAAGGCTTTGGTAAAGTCAAAATAAATGACATCACATTGAGATCTAACATTTAGACATTCAGAAATGAACTGTGTAATGAAACAAAGGTTAGTTACGGTGGAGCGTATCCCAATAAAACCATGTTGAAATTCAGATAATGTATTAGAAATTTGAGGGTAAAGTGCTTCCGAAATAATAAATTCAAAAATTTTGGCGATGATGATTTAATCCAAGCTAGTGTAACGGTTGAATCGAACCAGGCATAAATACTATTAAATGACAATTGTGTTTTGTAAGTAATCCGAACAAAATCTACCAAGTTTGACAACAGTAGTGCACCACATAACTTCAAACGGGGCAAAGAAATGTGATTGGTAGGAGTAACCCTAGATTTAGCACATACTAATGACGTTTTAATGTTTCCAACTATGTCGACGACTCAAAAATAAACAGCGGCTGCATAGCCTGCTTCTGAAGCATCACAGAAACAGTGAATCTGTATATTTTTGTAATCAACATGTAAAATCCATCGGGGTATCTCGAGTTTCGATAATTCTAACTATTGTTCCATATAATTTTTCCATTTTGATGCAATATTTAATAGAGGACTTTTATCCCAATCCAAACCCAATATCCCCAAATATTGGATTAAGTGTTTAGCAAAAAATACTAAAGCAGTAAGTAGCCCCATTTTTGTTTTGTTTTCGACCTTACTTAACGTTGGTTTGATGCAGCTCTAACTTCTTTTCTATTCTGTGCTAATCTAAAAAGTTCTTCATATCCTTCACATCTCAAATTTCTAATAATTTGACTAATATAGCTTGGTCTAGGTCTTCCTATACTCTTCTATCTTTTTCTTATCTACCTGGCTCTACATAGATATTAGCTACCCGATGGTTGTTAAGGAACTCCAACATGTTTACATGATTCCCATTTATAAAGAAATGAAATATTACCTGGTTATCCTCTCCAAAAAAAGGAAAAGTGTTAAATTATATGTTATGGTAAGGTTTAAGCAACAAATCGCTGCCAACATGCCAGACCGCTAACTAATTGTGAGCTATGTCATGGAGACGTTTATTAAGTTATATGTTATGGTAAGGCTTAAGCAACGAATCTTTACCAACATGCTAGACCGCTAACTAATTGTAACTTATGTCATGGAGACGTTTATTAAGTTTTATGTTATGGTAAGGCTTAAGCAAAGAATCGCTGCCAACATGCCAGACCGCTAACTAATTGTGAGTTATGTCATGGTGATGTTTATTAAATTATATGTTATTAAGGCTTAAGCAATGAATCGCTACCAATATGCCAGACCGCTAACTAATTGTGAGTTATGTCATGGTGACATTTAGTTAACTGATTTTTATTTATTTATTTTGTTTTGTTTTTGAACTTACTTAAGGTTGGTTTGATGCAGCTCTAAATTCTTTTCTATTCTGAGCTAGTGTAAAACGGTCTACATACCCTCCACAACCTAAATCTCTAATAATTTGACTAATATAGCTTTGTCTAGGTCTTCCTACTCTATTTTTATTTGGTAGTGGAGGGGCATAACTTCCTCCACGTAATTAATTAAGTAAGCGGTGGATTAAACAATTTAATGTAAAGAAATTATCAGGATACAATATTGCGGGACTAAATTGGAAAGCGATAAGGCGGTTGTAATCTGGCTGTCTTGTACAAGTTACAGTATAAATGTTTAATGTTAATTAAGTGCACAAATATATATAAACCAAAGTCAAAAACTCACCAGAATTTCTTGGCTTTTAGTGCTATAGGTGATTTCAGCACGCACAATCCACGGTTAACACACAGTTGCGGTTTATGTTATATTTATAAGCGGTAAAACAAAAGTTTAGGCACTTCTTGAGTACTCTGCGGTCACACACGATCCACGTTTTCTATATTAATGCACTCTTGCGAACCAGGTGTTCGTTACAAGATAAAGTTTGTTCTATCTATCGCGCACTATCAGTGTTTATTTCGAATACACAACGATACTTTTGGCGCGAACCAAGGCACTTACAAATTAACCACAAGTCACCGAACCAGGTAGTCTATAATCTAAGACCTTACTAAGTATTCCCTCATGTCTTAACTGGTGCCCTATCATTCTATCTCTCCTGACCTTTAATTGTTTCCACATACAGGGTTCCTCACCTATCCTTCTATAAACTTCCTCATTTGTTACTCTATCTGTCCAACTAACCTTTAACATTTTCCTATAACACCAAGTTTCAAAATCTTCTATCTTTTTCTTATCTACCTCTTTAATTGTCCAAGCATCACTACCGTATAATAGAACGCTCCATACGTACAACTTTAAGAAACTTTTTCTATTATCTAAACTAATACTATTAGCTATTAGTAAGTCTTTCTTTTTAAGAAAATTTTTTTAGCTTGAGCTATTCTAGCTACTATATCCCTTCTGCTACATCCGACCTTTGTAATTATACTATCTAAATAGCAAAATTCATCTACCTTCTCTAACTCGGTATTACCTATTTTTAATTTTGGTTTAGAACTAGGCTGTAACTCACTTGACATTATCTTTGTCTTATCTGAGTTAATTCTCATACAATAGTTATTCTGTAGTATCTCATCTAAAATATTTAAAAACTCTCCTAACTCTTTTCTAGACTCTGCTATAATGGCTATATCATCTGCAAAATGTAACATGTCTATTTTCTGTCCCTGTACACTATTACCTATCTCTTTTCTCTCTCTCTAGTTAAGTTTAAAGCTTCCTCAATATAAACATTAAAAATAAGGGAGATAGTATATAGCCCTGTCTAACACCATTTCTAATCTTAGCTTCCTTTTCTATTTCATCAAATCTAATTACTATGCTTTGGTTTGTATATAGACTGTAAATAATTTTTCTATCCCTATGAGAGATTCCTATTTTTTGCAAAACCCTGAACATAACAATCCAATTAACTCTATCAAATGCTTTTTCTAAATCTACAAACGCGAAATGAGTTTTTATTTTTTTGTAACTTTTTTTCGATAATTACCCTAATCAGTAGTATCAGTTCTCTAGTCCTTCTGCCTTTACGAAAACCATATTGGTCTTTGCCTAAATAATTCTCAGTCAAAGCTTCTACTCTATTTTTAATTATTATTGTTACTATTTTGGAAGCGTGGGAAGTTAAACTAACCGTTCTAAAATTCTCTCATCTATCAGCTCCTGACTTTTTTGGGATTGGGATAATAATATTTTTTCGAAATTTATTGGGACCTCACCTGCGTCATATATTACTTTTACTAGTTCATATAATCTGTCTAAAGTTTTCTGACTTGCAAATGTTATTAATTCTGTGGGTATATCGTCTATCCCCAGCGCTTTATTTAGTTTAAGATCCCTAACAGCTCTATCAAATTTCTAAGTAGCCTCAACGAATCAAAAATTCTGGCTACTTCAGGCACCATACTACACTTCGTACAATCCTTTGAAATAGGATTAACATGATAAAATAAATAATCCTCTATGGGTTTCTACTGCAAACCTAAAATCTTTTGTGGCAAGTTATTTGAATCTTCAAAACTAAAAGTTGTCGGATGACAAGACGATTCTCGTAATCCTTGAAGAACCTTGCTGACGTTGCTACTCTATTTACGCAAAGTAAAAACTCCTGCTTCTCAAATTTGATTTAATTCGAAAATTAAGCGTTTTGTTTCCTTCACAGAAGCACAACCACTCACTACATCGTCAACGTAGGTATCTGATGCCAACACTTCAGCAGCACAAGGAAATGTGGCTGACTCCACTTGAGCTAATTCCTGAATGACCCTCGATGCTAAAAATGGAGAGGAGGTCATTCCATACGTGACGGTGTTCAACCGATAATCCCAAATAGGATCCGAAGAATTAAATCTCCAAATTATTTTTTAATATTGACGATGATCTGGCGCAACCAAAACCTGCCTGTACATCTGTTTGATGTCAGCAGTGAATACCACAGCATGTTTACAAAAGTGCAGCAACAAAACCATAATGTCTTTCTGCAACAGAGGATCAACTAACAAATGTTCATTTAACGAACCACCAATAGGCGCTGAGACCAAGTATCAAAAACCACTCTGAGTGTGGTTGTTGTGCTCTCTGGTTTGACAACAGCATGATGAGGTATGTAGTATTATGACGAACCATCTATCGAATTTTTACACGATTTTGGACAAAGGATCATATGACCACTCCCAATGTAATCTTGCATAAAATCACGATATGAAGTATATAAATGAGGATCTGTTTCGAAACGTCGCTCTAATGAAAGAAATCTACGAATGGCGATCTCTCGATAATCGACAAAAACATGCTCTGGGCCTTTGAGCGGCAACTTGACCACAAAACGACTACCATCCTCTCTAGCATGAGTCTTAACAAAATGCTTTTCGCACACTTCTTCCACCGAGCTCACTCTAGGAGAGTTTGGATTGTTTTCTAGTTCCTAAAAGCGACATAAATTAGAATCCAATGGTTCCACAATTGCACATAACAAAGTGCATAAAGAAACAGGAGAAACAAGTTTTCCTGTCAGTATCCAACCCAATGTTGATTTTATAGCGACAGGTTTCTCCAGCAAACCCACATGAGATTCATTCATCAAAATATGAGCGCAAATATTTGCACCTAGCAACATTTCTATTTTGCCAGATTTATCAAAATCTTCGTCAGCTAAGTTTAAGTCAGACGTATGCGATCAATTGTTTGATGGCAACTGTACCGTAGGTAATTTTCTACAAATCTCTGGAGAACAAAAACATCCACATCATATTGGGGATTTCTTTGTCCTCTAGGACGAATTTTACATGACAATGTACCTGAAACCTGAGCTACCGATAGTCCCACCTTTACCGAAACTTTTGATTTATTCAAAGCCAGACTTTGAAGATATGAGTCAGTCATGAAACTCTCCATGCTGCCATTATCCAATAAAGCTCTTACAGTTTGAACTCTTCCAAACCCATCCTAAATGGATACTTTAGCTGTAGCTAACAAAGTGACTGTATCTGACGATCTTACCGAAAATAAACTACTACTGGCAGTGTAGCTAGCTTTCAATTGAGGGGTTGATGAACAATTAGGATCAAAACACGATAAATGATTAGGATTAATTATAAAGAAAATTCATGAATTGAATAATCACATTATAAAGGATAAGATATCCGGAATTCAAAGGTCCAATAATATGCGATATACAGTGCGTAATAAATTAATATTAACACTTACTGTTTTATGTGTTACCATGACATGTACCATAGATCATGAACCATTCCAAACGTGTTTATAGTGGACTGTATAATGATGATGTGCAATGTTTTATTTCACACACACTATGAGAAAACCGCTAACGTACATCCTTTGACTGTGGATGCACTTGCGGCTTGACCAAAGTTTTGAACACCACTCTCATGACTTGTTGTTCCATACCGCACCTTGCGCTGTATATAGGAAAGGTGCAGGTAAGCGGAAACAAGGAATGCTGAAGGGTTAACTGTAAAAGCAGCTTTAAAACGCTTTAACACATACTTTTATAACCTATAACTAGCAAAGTTTTTAATAATGAATTCTTATAAATTAATGTATATAATTTCCTTCCTATAATTTAGTACCAATTTTAGGGTTCCCTAAAATACAAATCGGCACGAATAATTAAAAAATTTCAAGTTTTAAGATTTGTGGGAAAACGAAGCTTTTATAAATGAGATTGATATTATATTGTTTTTGTTGGCGGTTTATTTACAAACCGTTTTTAATCTTAATAAGATATTGGCGCAAATGTAACTACATCTTACAAATGTATGCGGAAAAGGATTCTTGCAGTATTTGTGGCAATTTATGTAATTTGTTAAGTGAGATACAAGAAATAATTAGACAGAAATTTTTACTTCTTGCATCATAGAAGGTGTTACCTATAAAACGTAAATAAACTTACATAAAGGAAGGCTGTATTATGCGATTTTCACTTACTATCATTTGCTATAAATACTATTAACAATATTAGTATTAATTAGTACATAGAGTAAAAAAAGAAACTTACCATTTTAATGCTTATTCCAATATTTTTCTTGCCCGTGCATTATACATTTTTAAAAGAACACATACACAGCACTTTTATTTTTATAACTTCAAGGAACGAATGAATGTCTAATACCAAAGTACGTATTAAAATAATTACGATTTGGTAAACGCTTGCTCATTTACGGGATGGATTGTATCAACAGCGTTGCGGGTTATACAGAGCTCACAAAGATTATGAAATGAAAGAATTTGTATATTGATATTCACGTACTAGTGGAATTCCGTGGAACTAAAATATACAAAATCGTTTACAATGTTATTATTCAGACTTCCTGTTGATTTTTCTTTATTATCCCCTCAAACTGTTAGTTTGGATACAAACTAAATGTTTGTGTTTTGAATAAACTTGGCACTATGGAAGCTCTCTATAATCTAAGCTTAGACTTCTAGCACCGCTTGAAAGTTTTATAAAGGATTCCTTTTTGGGCTCCGTATACAGTCTAAATGTCACTTGGAGTCTAAATCAAATGTAGTTGGTAAATGTATGGAGCGCTAATAATAACGAATCTATATATATATATATATATATATATATATATATATATAGATTCGTTATTATTTCAATCTTTTTTGTATTAACGACCTCCTTTTAGATAATTGATTATAATTATGTTAGCGGGTATTAGGTCTGCTGGGGTAAAAGAAAACTCTTTTTTATGGCCTAAATTTTCGCATTTATTTAATGCTTTCTCAAAGGCAATAACTAAAAAAGTAATACAACTATAATAAAGACAATGGTGTTAATAAAGCGTTACTTACATTGAGGTTAATAAAAATTAGCTTCCAGAAATAAAATTTAAACTAGGTTTCTTTATATAATGTTATAAAATTGAATTGAATAAAAAATTTTTAAGTATAAATAAAATATTGGCTTGACATAAATAAAATTTTTGCCAGAATGCTAATGAATAGGTGGAAAGGTTGATTTTGTTAAAGAATTAGAATAAAAGAAAAACGTACATGTGCAAATAAGCAGTGTCATATATACATATATGTATACTCTTACACATAAATACATTTTTAAAGAGATATATATTCATATACGTAAAATAATTTACCTATATAGACATGTTCACACATACATATACACATATATACACATACATACACACATACACATACACACACATACATACACACACCACATACACACACTTCATTTTAGAATTAAAATCCGAATTAAACGAATTTCGCATCCTTCTTTATACCAAAAAAATTTTAAAATACTTAAAGGACTTTTAAACAAAAATGACTATCCGAGTTCATTAATAAATAATTTATTGTTCAATCAAGGAATCAAATATAATAAAAATAAAGAATCAAACAAATTTGATAATAACGACCTAATACAAAGTTACAAATCTCTTCCTTACATAGAAGGCTTAACTGAGAAATTAATGAAAATATTTAAAGATAGTAAAATTAAAATTGCAAAGAGAAATTTAACCACTATACACAAATTATTTTCAAAAATTAAAGATAAAACAAACAATTTAGATCAGAGAAACATAATATATAAATTAAATTGTTTAGATTGTGATCATATATACATAGGACAAACATGTCAAAATTTAAAGCAAAGAATAACACAACACCAAAGCGATATAAGAGTAAAACCAAAAGCTTGCCCCCTCACAACACACGTTCTAGACAAAGAGCATAAAATAGATTTTAATAATCCAACAATTTTACAAATTGAGCACAACAAATCAAAAGGAACATTTCTGGAAATGTGTCACATTTACATGAACACAAAAACATTAAATAATAAAAAAGATATGGATAATCTCAGTTGTATATACTCGTATCTTTTAAAATTTAAATTTAAATCTAAAACACATCGTATTTAATTACTATTTAAATATATTTTTTTTATGTATACGTGTGTGTGTGTTTGTGTATGTGTTTTGTGTATATATATATAATATATATATATATATATATATATATATGTGTGTGTGTGTGTGTGTGTGTGAGTGTGTGCGTGCATGCATGCATGTGCGTGCATGCTGCATGTGTGCATGTGTGTGTGCATGCATGCGTGCATGCATGTGTGTGTATATTTATATATATATATATATATATATATATATATATATGTGTATATGTTTATATATATATATATATACTGCTGTGATATGCTCCTTTGAATGCGGGAACTGGGTTCTTTCAACAAAAAAATTCTAGTCCCACCGATTGGGCGTCATAAACTGCTGTGATCCTGTTTTCGCCTCGGCTGCTCACCTAATTTTATAAACCTCCTCATTCATAAAATTAAACAACACATTCCTACCACAAACATCAACGTTAACTCTATTTACATCAATATTCAGAATACATTAAATTTTCAAATTAAATTTCAGCATAAAATTCAGTTTTAAAAGAATTTCAAGATTAATTTTATTATCATTTTAATGTGCATCCAAAATTAAAGTCCTTGTTGGATGCCTACTAATTAATATAACAATATAAGCAGACCGGAGTCTGAGTATAAAGGGAGCATCTACCACCCCTTTACGTTAATTAACCAGGTTCGTCTAATTGAGCTCAAAGACATACCCAAATTTTCATCATATTCCCGAACATCAATACTAAATACCCCTTTCTACTTAAACAAGCAAATTTCATCTTAAAATTAAAAATTTATGGTTAGTACAATTTCACTAATGTCCATTTAAAGTAAATCAATTATAAAGTTATTCAACACACACCAAAATGTCAAACAAAATAGTATAATTTACCTGAAGGTTACTGTCCTCGTAGCTTCAATGTACATCGTCCCTTTAGTTAATCACACCATTCCAACAGGATTATATTTACGGCTTCTAATTCTCAACGCTTTTAAAATTTTCTCCATCACCATTTATTTAAAGTTGTTTCTGGGCTTTTCCGGAACTCATCTGTGTATATCTGACCCTGGTTTTTTGGATCCTGACACGTTTTTGAACCATTTAATTATTAACACCCCGAAAATAACAAAGAAATTCATACTTCTTTCACCAATATACGCCAAAACTGCCTACTTTTGTGTATACATTTGTCGTTGTAAATTTTGCTAATTGGTACAGTGATACTAAATTTTATTACCTTGTATCTAAGTGCACTGAAGTACATTCATGTTAGCACGTAAATAACAAACTATTTTGAATCACTAAAATATACGAGCAAACTTTAAATTATTTTATCAAACTAAAATGCACTGTTTAACATCTTCAATCAAGTCGCGGATGTAAGAGCTTTTAACGCATCGAATAGTCAAAAGTCTAAGAGACCGAAATTCATATTACCACCTGTATATATAGCGAATATCAGGCACGTCGCGTTTGTCCTCAAAACAGACAATTCTTAAGAATTTTCTCCTGCTCTGTTCCCATTCCGTCGCTCGCGCGTCGGTTTTACGAATTTTCACTCGCCCCATTTAAATCTCAGAAATTCTCACACGGCACGCAAACATGTCCGAGAAAAACTAATTAATTTTGTACAGAAATCGTTGTTTCTACCTCTGATATTTGCATCCTATTTTCAACCAATTGTGACCCTCGTGACGTTGCTTAAATCACGCCTTTTACTATATGTGTCTTTGCTTGACGCATTTTCTCTTTCCTTTTCTAACCTGTTCGTATTGGTGCAAATTGATATTCTTTATTATCGATTATATTTTAGTCCATGTGGACTATCTGGGTTAAATAACCCCGTATCGCACCTTCCTGTGAATATTAAGCCCCGGTTTCTTCTAGATTCTTTGTAAACATTAATTATCTGCAAAATTTTCGCCGAATGAGCTTTTTAAATAAACCCTGTTTTGTATTTCGTGCTAAAGCATCTGACCGTTTCCAATATCTTTAGAATCGACATGTTTATCTAAACAAATTAAACTGAAATTGCCTTTTAAAATACGCAGGTGTGTTCAAACATCCTACTTCTAACTAACACTTCTAGGATTTGCATTTTATTGGGTTTTTACAAGTTTCTATAGATATTATCTGTACGTTTTGTTCAATACCGGTTACTTGAAATAGGGTTAATTAATATAAATTTTGCACGTAATTTCCATTTGTTTAGGAATAATTACATTACACGCAGAGCTTTTTAATACTGTTTCTTTTGATATAAAGCGTCTTGTACATGGTTTAAATTTCTTATTTTTACTGAGACGACCGAATTTATTTTTATGCTTCACGCTGTTATTTAATAACGCGTATTAACTAATAATATTCATTATACACGGTGATTAAAATTATTTGATGTGATTATTTAATTTTCTACCCTGGTCTAAATATGAGTATTTTCCCCCTATTTGAATACAAATAATCCCACTTATTTGAATGCAAATATAAAGCATTTAGACAAAAAAAATTACAAAAAACATTGCCTATCTCTATCTACCCTTATCTATCTAACTTACCTACTTTGTCTCCAATCCAAAAAAAATATTTACACCTATCCTATATCCCTATCCTATTCCTAACTCTCACCTAATTCTATAAACTGAAATTATCCCTAACTTCATCCTACTTATCCATCTAATCCTATATACATCCTATATACCTATCCTATTCCTAACTTTTAACTAATCTTCACTATACTTTACTTCCCCCTACCTAATCCTATATGCCTATCCTACTCTTACTCTATTCCTAACTCTCCACTAATCTTCTATGAAATATCTACACTTAACCTATCTTATCTTCTTCCTACATTTACTCTTTATTCTCATCCTAAACCTATTCCTAATTATCTCCCATATTTATCCTATACCTAGCTTTATTTTCTATAAACACTTACTTCTACTCTTCTATCTACACCTATTCTATCCCTATCCTATTTAAATCTAACTCTCTTCTTGACCCTCCATGTCTTTCTACTTACCATCCTAATACTCTTCATCCCTATTTTTCCCCCTTCTATATCTATACTTAACATCCCTGTTATCTCACATACAATAAACTTATCATCCCTATTATCCTGACTCTTAAATATTGCTCCTTCTTCACGCCCTACACTCTGTTTCTTATTTATTATTATTTTCTTTTCTGTCGACAAACCAAACGATACTACTTTAAAATTATCGATTTTTCCCTCTATGGAATATCCTATGTACCTTCTAGAATTCTTATGTAATGGAATCAGCCAGAATGAATCCCTTAAATCTACTTGATTAAAAACAAACTTGCCATCTTTACTTAATTTTGCCTTCACCTGCTCCTGATATGCTGCTTCTACCCCCACTACTTCTGCATGTTTTTGTATTAAAGCTTGAACCTGTACTTTCCTATCCTCTGGACATCTTCTTGTGTTGATCTGTTTACCTTCATCATCCTCTACCTCTACTACATTAATACTAAACCCCGTGTCATCCTCTGTGACTTCATAACTGCCCTTCCATGGCACTACCCTATCCTTAATCCTTACTACCTTCCTTTCCATATCTATCAAAACCCCTAACTTCATCATACAGTCAACACCTAAAATGCTCTGAAACTTTAGTCCAGGTACAATTACAAACTCCTGTTCACAGCTTAAACCTCCTATATCTATCCTAAGCACCACAACACTATTTACTACAGCAAATTTCTTTTTATTTGGAGCTACCAAATGGCTACGCTTTATAGGCATAATTCTATCACAAACCTTATCCCTAATTTTGCTGACGAATTCCTCCGATATTAAACTCGCCTCTGCCCCTGTATCAAGTAATACTTCTACATTATTCTCAAAAATTTCTAAATTAATAATTGGCAAACATAAATTTTCCTTAGTTTCTGGCTCTACTTCTTCCTCAATTATGAAAAATTCACTTGGATGTTCATATACACTTACACTGAAATCTAGTGGTCTGTCGCGTTCTAAAAATCCTGTCCAGGTCTGTTTTCCCTACTCGGTCCTGGTCTAGCCGTCACCTCAGCGTATGTCCTAGGCGTTTCCACTCGTTCCGTGTCTGTATTAGCTGTCCTCCTCATGTCCGGTGAACTATTCCTTCTGGTAGGTCCCGGTCTCGGTGCAGGTCCCCTTCCTAAACTATTACTCCTAACATATGGTCGTCTCTGTTCCCAATTCTGTCGCTGGTATCCGTAACTATTCCCCCGTCTAGCGTAGTTGTCCCGTCTATTGTCAAACCTAACTGTGTTGATCTGTCTTTCCCTATTTTCTCGAGGTCGTCCACTACTTACGTCGTCGTACCTCTGCAGGTATTCCAAAAATATTTCTCTGTCCACTATGTTCTGTAGTGCTACGTGCTGTCTTATTTCTACCTCGAAGTGTCGTGATAAATACTTAATAATTTGTCGGTCCGTCAGTGGTGGGTTCAGTTGCTTTGCTATGCTATACTTGCGTATAGCATATTGCTCCCTACTTCCTGAAAATTCTCCCTTAAATTTCCCTGTGATTAAGTCGTCTCGTACCTGGTCTTGTCTGTGGTCACTCCAGTAGTGCTTTAAAAATCTGTCCTCAAAGTCCTGATACGTGTCTATGTCCTGTCCTACTAAATTGTACCATGCTTCCGCGTTGTCCTTTAATAAAGCTTTTATCGTATTCAGTTTAGTCTGTTCGTCCAATAAATTTCCCACTAGATTTCTTACACTATTAATAAAAATTTGTGGATTTACCCTGTTATCGCCATAAAACTTCATGTGTTGGTCCAATGATACTCCACCTGTAGAAAATCTGGGTCCATCCCCCGTTAAATTTGACATGTTGTATTTGATACTACTAACTTCGCGTTCTACCCTGCCTAACTGATCCCTACATGAGTCCGTTACTTCAGTCATTTTTATATTAATCTCTTCTTCACAAAAAATGCGTACTTCGGACCTTAAATGTACCATTTCCTGTCGAAGACCTGTAATATCACGCTCATTTTTATCAACCCTATTTTCAACTTCCCCCATTTTCACGGTAAGACTATTTTTAAATTCTGTAAATTCTCTCGCCGATTTTTCTATTTTATTCCCTAATTCCTGATTTAATTGGTCAAATTTCTTATTCGATTCTTCCCTAGCTCTATTAGATTCATCGCTCATCCTCTCTAGCATTCTCATTATCATCTCGTTTCCTTGATCCCCTGATTCCGTCCTCGACTGATCTCTACTGCCTCCAGCTTCTTCCATTTTCGAATTTTTTTCACCCAATGCACTATCGTTACTTCCAATTTCCACTCCTTGACTCCTTAACCACTCTTTTCTCTGCATACGTTCTAATCACTCACACACACTCTAAAAATACTCTTAAATTTATACACACACCGAAACTCTCTCTCTCAGATCGCCAGTTTCCTGGAATAAAATCACAAAAATTTTATTTGGAACTCGAGCCTCACTTTTGGGTCGCCAAAGAATGCTGTGAAACCTCCTAAATTAACTGGTCCGTCGACTTTCTTCTGTTAATTGCCTCGGCTGCTCCTCTAGATAACTTTCATCCTCAATCATAAAAAAAAACAAACACATTCCTACCACAAACATCAACGTTAACTCTATTTACATCAATATTCAGAATACATTAAATTTTCAAATTAAATTTCAGCATAAAATTCAGTTTTAAAAAGAATTTCAAGATTAATTTTATTATCATTTTAATGTGCATCCAGAATTAAAGTCCTTGTTGGATGCCTACTAATTAATATAACAATATAAGCAGACCGGAGTCTGAGTATAAAGGGAGCATCTACCACCCCTTTACGTTAATTAACCAGGTTCGTCTAATTGAGCTCAAAGACATACCCAAATTTTCATCATATTACCGAACATCAATACTAAATACCCCTTTCTACTTAAACAAGCAAATTTCATCTTAAAATTAAAAATTTATGGTTAGTACAATTTCACTAATGTCCATTTAAAGTAAATCAATTATAAAGTTATTCAACACACACCAAAATGTCAAACAAAATAGTATAATTTACCTGAAGGTTACTGTCCTCGTAGCTTCAATGTACATCGTCCCTTTAGTTAATCACACCATTCCAACAGGATTATATTTACGGCTTCTAATTCTCAACGCTTTTAAAATTTTCTCCATCACCATTTATTTAAAGTTGTTTCTGGGCTTTTCCGGAACTCATCTGTGTATATCTGACCCTGGTTTTGTGGATCCAGACACGTTTTTGAACCATTTAATTATTAACACCCCCGAAAAATAACAAAGAAATTCATACTTCTTTCACCAATATACGCCAAAACTGCCTACTTTTGTGTATACATTTGTCGTTGTAAATTTTGCTAATTGGTACAGTGATACTAAATTTTATTACCTTGTATCTAAGTGCACTGAAGTACATTCATGTTAGCACGTAAATAACAAACTATTTTGAATCACTAAAATATACGAGCAAACTTTAAATTATTTTATCAAACTAAAATGCACTGTTTAACATCTTCAATCAAGTCGCGGATGTAAGAGCTTTTAACGCATCGAATAGTCAAAAGTCTAAGAGACCGAAATTCATATTACCACCTGTATATATAGCGAATAGCCGGCACGTCGCTTTTGTCCTCAAAACAGACAATTCTTAAGAATTTCTCATGCTATGTTCCCATTCCGTCGCTCGCGCGTCGGTTTTTACGAATTTTTCACTCGCCCCATTTAAATCTCAGAAATTCTCACACGGCACGCAAACATGTCCGAGAAAAACTAATTAATTTTGTACAGAAATCGTTGTTTCTACCTCTGATATTTGCATCCTATTTTCAACCAATTGTGACCCTCGTGACGTTGCTTAAATCACGCCTTTTACTATATGTGTCTTTGCTTGACGCATTTTCTTTCCTTTTCTAACCTGTTCGTATTGGTGCAAATTGATATTCTTTATTATCGATTATATTTTAGTCCATGTGGACTATCTGGGTTAAATAACCCCGTATCGCACCTTCCTGTGAATATTAAGCCCCGGTTTCTCCCAGATTCTTTGTAAACATTAATTATCTGCAAAATTTTCGCCGAATGAGCTTTTTAAATAAACCCTGTTTTGTATTTCGTGCTAAAGCATCTGACCGTTTCCAATATCCTTAGAATCGACATGTTTATCTAAACAAATTAAACTGAAATTGCTTTTTAAAATACGCAGGTGTGTTCAAACATCCTACTTCTAACTAACACTTCTAGGATTTGCATTTTATTGGGTTTTTACAAGTTTCTATAGATATTATCTGTACGTTTTGTTCAATACCGGTTACTTGAAATAGGGTTAATTAATATAAATTTTGCACGTAATTTCCATTTGTTTAGGAATAATTACATTACACGCAGAGCTTTTTAATACTGTTTCTTTTGATATAAAGCGTCTTGTACATGGTTTAAATTTCTTATTTTTACTGAGACGACCGAATTTATTTTTATGCTTCACGCTGTTATTTAATAACGCGTATTAACTAATAATATTCATTATACACGGTGATTAAAATTATTTGATGTGATTATTTAATTTTCTACCCTGGTCTAAATATGAGTAATATATATGTGTGTACGTGGTGTGTATGTATGTGTGTGTATGTGTATGTATGTATGTATGCGTATATATGTGTATATGTATGTGTGAACATGTCTATATAGGTAAATTATTTTACGTATATGAATATATATCTCTTTAAAAATGTATTTATGTGTAAGAGTATACATATATGTATATATGACACCGCTTATTTGCACATGTACGTTTCTCTTTTATTCTAATTCTTTAACAAAATTAACCTTTCCACCTATTCATTAGAATTCTGTCAAAAATTTTATTTATGTCAAGCCAATATTTTATTTATACTTAAAAATTTTTTATTCAATTCAATTTTATAACATTATATAAAGGAACCTAGTTTAAATTTTATTTATGGAGGCTAATTTTTATTAACCTCAATGTAAGTAACGCTTATTAACACCATTGTCTTTATTATGGTTGTATTACTTTTTTAGTTATTGCCTTTGAGAAAGCATTAAATAAATGCGAAAATTTAGGCCATAAAAAAGAGTTTTCTTTTACCCCAGCAGACCTAATACCCGCTAACATAATTATAATCAATATGTGTATATATATATATATATATATATATATATATATATATATATATATATATATATACAGGGTGAGTTTTTAGTGTGGCAACGGTCGATAACTCCGTTATTATAGAAGCTACGTCAACCAAATTTGGAGGCATATTAGGCATGCCTAAGGTGCACATTTTAAAAATATTTGGAAGCATACAGGGTGTTTCATAATTCCAGGGCATATTAAACTTATATTTTTTTAAATGGAACACCCTATAAATTATTACATTTTTAAAAAGCCTATAAAAAGAGCTTTAATTTGATATCAAATTGTATCTGTTTATTCCTTCTAGTTTTTGAGATATTCAACTGTTTTTAGAAAAAATGACCCCTATTAGATACATTGCCACTGCACTAATACACAACTTATGTTAATTTTCAAGATGCAAAAATTTTACCATATACCATAGTATATTTGTAAATATCACTTTTTGAAATTTCTTTCCAGTATACAGGGTGTGTCAGGTATTCCAAAATGCAATTTTAAAAATTTTTTAAATGTTTCACTACCAATTTTAATTGCATACAATAGATAACGCTTCATTAGGATTGTAACACATTTCATTTTGTTAAGCATTCCTATATCCTAAATCCATTACTTTCTGAGATATTTTAAGATTTTCTTCAAATTTTATGAATGTTTTAATTTACATAACTAAAAATAACAGCTATTGGAGAATATTATAAAACAATTAATACATTTTGATTAACAATTCAACTTCAGTTATCCAATAGATAATTTTCACTAACAGATATAACAATCTACAATAATACGCTATCAACATGAATTTCATGCCAGATCAATCAATATGCATTTGTATTAGAAAATGTTCATAACAGAATATATCAGGCAGGCTTCTGTTAAATACAAATATACAATTGCAATCAAAATGTCATTTAAGGTTTATTATATTGTAAAGTGTGTTTTGTCATTTTAACTACGTTATCAGATTCTGTTTTAATATGTAATCTTATGAAGGAGTTATTGAAATGAATTTTACAAAAGTGGAAGAATCAAATAATTATGATTTGGGTATTGGGAGCAAGTTTAAAAATTAATCCTACTTAGAACATCAAGAATATACCAGAAGAATATCCTGTTAAATGACAACACACTACAATTAATAAACCTAATGACACTTTAGCATAAAATTGTTCATTATTTTAAAGCATTTCGAAACCTGAATTACCTGTATACTGTGAAGCAAATTTCATAAAATGATATTTACAAATGATCTATGGTTAGTAAATTCTGCTTTGATAGCATTATTGATAGGTTGTTATTAGTCTTTAGTGAAAATTGTTATCTGATAACTGTAGTTGATTTTAATCAAACATGTTATATTTAATAATTTTAGATAGTAAATTATTTAGTTATGTAAATTAAAACATTAATAAAATTTGAAGAAAATCAAAATATTCAGAAAGTAATGGATTTAGGTATAGCGAATGCTTAACAAAATGAAAGAACACTTAATGAACTATCCATTGTAGCAATAAAATTGGTAGGGTGCCATTTAAAAAAATTTTAAATTGCATTTTGCGAAACCTGACACACCCTGTATACTGGGAAGAAATTTCAAAAAGTGATATTTACAAATATACTATGGTATATGGTAAAATTTTGCATCTTGAAAATTAAGATAAGTTGTATTAGTGCAGTGGCCAATGTTCTAATGGGTCATTTTTCTAAAACAGTTGAATATCTCAAAACTAGAAGGAATAAACAGATACAATTTGATATCAAATTAAAGCTTTTTATGGGTTCATTAAAATTAATATTTATAAGGCACGTCCACAATTTAGAATAGACCTATAGTTTAATATTGTGAAGGTTTTAATATTCACTGGCATATTCAAATATTTTTAATTAAATGGACCCCTATCTAATTATACATATTTGTACTAGCTTATAAAACGGATGTTAATTTATCAAATGTATATTTATTACAGGTTTATATTTGAAGTACAACTTTTATTATAAAATACCATAAATTTGGCACTATAATTAGGCATACCTAGTGCTTAAAATATTTATAGAAAGTTTTCATATAGCATAGTTAAATATATTTTAAATGACACCTATTAAATATTAATTTTTAAATGCCATATAAGGCATTAAATTAATTTAAAAATTGGACTGTAATTTATATAGATTAACTTCTTTTTTAATATTAATTTTAGAAAAATAATACGCTATCATAGAATTCTGTAGAAAAATATGCATTTTATAAAAATGTTCAACAGAAATCAGGCAGGCTTTGAAAAATAACAATTACAATAAATGTCATTTAGGTTTATTAATTGTAGTGTGTTGTCATTTAACACTTATCAGTTCTGTTTTAAATGTAATCTTTGAAGGATTTTAAAATGAATTTTACAGTGGAAGAACAAATAAATATGATTTGGGTATTGGAGCAAGTTTAAAAATTTCCTACTTGCATCAAGAATATACCAAGAGAGATATCCTGTTAAATGACAACACACTACAATTAATAAACCTAAATGACACTTTACATGTAATGTTATTTTCAAACTGCCTGATTTCCTGTTGAACATTCTATAAAATGCATATTGTTGATCTGGCAGAATTCTGTATAGCATTGTAGGTTGTTATATCTTTAGTGAAAATTGTTATTGGATAACTGTAGTTGATTGTTAATCAAAATGTATTAATTGTTTTATAATATTTCCAATAGTAAGTTATTTTTAGTTATGTAAATTAAACATTAATAAAATTTGAAGAAAATCAAATATCTCAGAAAGTAATGGATTTAGGTATAGCGAATGCTTAACAAATGAAAGAACACTAATGAACTATCCATTGTAGCAATAAAATTGGTAGTGCCATTTAAAAAATTTTAAATTGCATTGAAACCTGACACACCCTGTATACTGGGAAGAAATTTCAAAAAGTGATATTTACAATATATATGTATATGGTAATTTTCTGCATCTTGAAAATTAAATAAGTTGTATTAGGCAGTGGCAATGTATCTAATGGTCATTTTCTAAACAGTTGAATATCTCAAACTAAAGAATAAATACAATTTGATATCAAATTAAAGCTCTTTATGGGCTTTAAATGTAATAATATGTGTTCATTTAAAAATATAAGTTAATAGTGATTTGAAACACGTAGCTTAATATTTAATAACAACATGTTTAATAGATTAATTTATATAATATTTTGGTGTTTAGAGTGATAACTCGTTTTAAAAATACACCAAATTTGGAGCAATTGGCATGCCTAAGTCACATTAAAATTTTGAGATCAGGTTTTCTATCCAGGGATATTAAATTATATTTTAAATGAACACCCTATAAATTTACATTTTAAAAGCCTAAAAAGACTTTAATTTGAACAAATTTATCTGTTTATTCCTTTTTTGAATATTAACTTTTTAGAAAAAGACCCTATTGATAATGCACTGCTAATCCATTATTTAATTTTCAAGATGAAAAATTTTACCATATCATAGTATATTTGTAAATATCACTTTTATTATAAAGCTACGTAAACTAAATTTGGAGGCATATTAGGCATGCCTAAAGTGAACATTTTAAATATTTGAAGCATACAGGGTGTTTCATAACTCAGGGCATATTAAACTTACATTTTAAATAGAACACCATATATTATTACATTTTGAAAAGCCCATAAAAGGAGCTTTAATTTGATATAAAGTTGTATCTGTCTATTCCTTTTAGTTTTGAGATATTCAACTGTTTAGAAAATGATACGCTATCAACAGAATTCTGCCAGATCAACAATATGCATTTATAGAAAATGTTCACAGAAATCAGGCAGGCTTTGAAAAAATAACAATTACAATTTAAATGTCATTTAGGTTTATTAATTGTAGTTGTTGTCATTTAACACATTATCAGTTCTGTTTTAAATGTAATCTTTGAAGGATTTCAAAATGAATTTTACAGTGGAAGAACAAATAAATATGATTTGGGTATTGGGAGCAAGTTTAAAAATTTCCTACTTGCATCAAGAATATACCAAGAGATATCCTGTTAAATGACAACACACTAATTAATAAACCTAAATGACACTTTCATGTAATTTATTTTCAGCCTGATTTCGTTAACATTTTTATAATGAATTTGAGAATCTGATATATTGTTATACTTGTGAAAATTGTTATTGGATAACTGTAGTTGATTGTTAATCAAAATGTATTAATTGTTTTATAATATTCTCCAATAGTAGTTATTTTTAGTTATGTAAATTAAACATTATAAAATTTGAGAAAATCAAAATATCCAGAAAGTAATGATTTAGGTATAGAATGCTTAACAAATGAAAGACACTTAATGAACTATCCATTGTAGCAATAAAATTGGTAGGGTGCCATTTAAAAATTTTAAATTGCATTTTGAAACTGACACACCCTGTATACTGGGAAGAAATTTCAAAGTGATATTTACAAATATACTATGTATATGGTAAAATTTTCTGCATCTTGAAAATTAAATAAGTTGGTATTAGGCAGTGAATGTATCTAATGGTCATTTTCTAAACAGTTGAATATCTCAAACTAAGGAATAACAGATACATTGATATCAAATAAACTCTTATGGCTTTAAAATGTAATAATAGTGTTCATTTAAAATATAGTTATCCCTGAATATAAACCTTATTTCAATATTTTAAAAGTATTAGCATGCTATAGCCTCAAATTTGTACGAGCTTTAATAGGAGATATTATTAATTTTGAGCTATCTTAAAACACAATTGGATGCTAGTTTAAAATTGAAAAGTTATCGGATAATTATTTTAAGACCTAATTTTTTAAACTAAAAGGTTATTATTAATGTTTATTCCTTCTAGTTTTTGAGATATTCAACTGTTTTTAGAAAAAATGACCCCTATTAGATACATTGCCACTGCACTAATACACAACTTATGTTAATTTTCAAGATGCAGAAAATTTTACCATATACCATAGTATATTTGTAAATATCACTTTTTTATTATCAAAGCTACGTAAACTAAATTTGGAGGCATATTAGGCATGCCTAAAGTGAACATTTTAAAAATATTTGGAAGCATACAGGGTGTTTCATAACTCCAGGGCATATTAAACTTACATTTTTTTAAATAGAACACCCCATATATTATTACATTTTTGAAAAGCCCATAAAAGGAGCTTTAATTTGATATAAAGTTGTATCTGTCTATTCCTTTTAGTTTTTGAGATATTCAACTGTTTTTAGAAAAAATGATACGCTATCAACAGAATTCTGCCAGATCAACAATATGCATTTTATAGAAAATGTTCAAGCAGGAAATCAGGCAGGCTTTGAAAAAAATAACAATTACAATTTAAATGTCATTTAGGTTTATTAATTGTAGTGTGTTGTCATTTAACACATTATCAGTTCTGTTTTAAATGTAATCTTTGAAGGACTTTTCAAAATGAATTTTACAGTGGAAGAACAAATAAATATGATTTGGGTATTGGGAGCAAGTTTAAAAAATTTCCTACTTGCATCAAGAATATACCAAGAGAGATATCCTGTTAAATGACAACACACTACAATTAATAAACCTAAATGACACTTTACATGTAATAGTTATTTTTCAAAGCCTGCCTGATTTCTGCTTGAACATTTTCTATAAAATGCATATTGTTGATCTGGCAGAATTCTGTTGATAGCGACATTGTAGGTTGTTATATCTTTAGTGAAAATTGTTATTGGATAACTGTAGTTGATTGTTAATCAAAATGTATTAATTGTTTTATAATATTCTCCAATAGTAGTTATTTTTAGTTATGTAAATTAAAAACATTCATAAAATTTGGAGAAAATCAAAAATATCGCAGAAAGTAATGAATTTAGGTATAGGGAATGCTTAACAAAAATGAAAGGACACTTAATGAACTATCCATTGTAGCAATAAAATTGGTAGGGTGCCATTTAAAAAAAATTTTTAAAATTGCATTTTGCGAAACCTGACACACCCTGTATACTGGGAAGAAATTTCAAAAAAGTGATATTTACAAATATACTATCGTATATGGTAAAATTTTCTGCATCTTGAAAATTAACATAAGTTGTGTATTATGGCAGTGGCAATGTATCTAATCGGGGTCATTTTTTCTAAAAACAGTTGAATATCTCAAAAACTAAAAGGAATAGACAGATACAACTTGATATCAAATTAAAGCTCTTTCTATGGGCTTTTCAAAAATGTAATAATATATGGGGTGTTCCATTTAAAAAAATATAAGTTTAATATGCACTGGAATTATGAAACACCCTGTATGCTTCCAAATATTTTTAAAATGTGCACTTTAGGCATGCCTAATCTGCCTCCAAATTTGGTTTACGTAGCTTTTATAATAATGGAGTTATCGACTGTTGCCACACTAAAAACTCATCCTGTATATATATTGCTATACTTAATAGGGTTTGTAATGTATTTACTTTTTTAATCGCTAGATATAGCTTTTCTGAGGATGGCTTTTGTTGAGAATATAATAGGGCCAAACGGTGTTGTGAAAAAAAAATAAATAAGATGCTCTCGGTCTAAACTTGGGGTCTGTTCCTGCAGAGGTATGAGATGGTTGGGGTATTTCCTGAGACTAAACTTGTCTTTAAATAAACTAGGGCGCCACTGTGTCAATATAGCTAACACAAAAATTCATCCTAATGATAGACACAGATAAACCTTAAGGGAATGATATCTACCTGAATTTAGTTATGCAGTAACATAATTTTTTTCTTTTTTTATTATCTGTACAAAAATGAATAGATGACATTTCTTTTATTAAACTTTTAGAAATAAAACGATTATGAAATTCTACTAGTATCTAATGTGTGACTTACTTTTTTCCCGGTGTTATATAAAAGTAATCACAAGACGAAATATGGAGCATATTTCGGCGCAGCTGGCATCGACCTTTATAGGCTTCGGAGGCTGCATGGACTTGTAAATCTCAGGGAGGAAAATATGGGGGTGTCAACAATTAAACAGAGAGAATATAAATTAAGTACCTCGGCTCTATTACAAAATAACTTCAATTCGATACAAAATTTACAATTAGATTAAATATTAGGTTCAATTAGTTTATCTTTAACTTAGTTGTTACTATTATTGAGAACAATTTTAATTTTACTAGGTTTGAGAAAACCTTCAGACATAAATAAGTTTTGTATCACCGATGTGTAAGCAACTTCACAGTTACAGATATGCTAATATTATTATAAGCAACAAATAAGAGGAAACACTTTAGTTATTAATATATCAAAAACACATATATACCTATCTTGTGTTAAGTACGTAAGGAAACTTTTATTGCTTTAGCAAAAACAAAGAGCAATAAAAGTACTTAAACCTCCAGTTTCATGAAACCTAGGGTGTACACTTTTGTTGTATTAAATTCTTTACTTAAGGTTATCTGAACATGTGTTACTTTGAAGCGGAACTATGTAAATATCACAAATTTATTTTACTGGCACTAAAGCAGTCCACATGTAGTAACAAAACTTTTACTTCAATTTTTCTGTGTAAAATAATCTCATAAGAAAAACTTAAATATACAACACATATCTGTGTATTTCCTTAATTATAGTTTGTTAGGAATATTGCAAACAAAATTAGAAGCTCAGACAGGTGGTTTGTGAACCATATTTAAAGCTGGTAGTTGAGTCCATTCATATGAAGGAACAAAACATCTGCCATTCAAAGTAGATAAGCTTTAAAAGTAATAAAACACCAACTTCATTTTGTGTTGTAGTTGTAAGGCAAAATGGCAAATACCAGATAATTGAATCCCTTGCAGTGTTATTACGATGGCCTTGTACGGTGCATAATTTAGAAACAACTTAGAATTTCTGGGACATCTTTTTGCAATTAATAGTGGAGGTACTTTAAATTAAACTAGGTAGAAGTTATGTAGCATCAAAGTTGAATAAAATCATACTTCAAAGCAAGTACAGGTTAGCCTCTCGGAAGGACCCTACAATACAATTTTGTGTAAGTATTAGGAAATGCCACGAGGTACATTGAAATTGTAACAGATTTTATCTATAACAATACTTACCATTGTTAGACCTATCGATGGGTTAGTTAACAGCGGAATTATGAAGCGTAACATCAAGTGCTTCTATAAATTTATTTCTGTTAAAATATATAACATCGCGTAGGACTATTCAAAACTACTTCATTTATGTTACTGGATAATAACTACCAATAACATAGAGGTTACTTCCTTTCGAAGTAGTAATCCAAATAACTTGTGGTATAATTAGAGGTACATTTATTTTGAACGAAATTAAGTGTTTACATGGATGAAAATTATGAATTTGTGTTATGACATAACACAACCTAAATATAATTCCTACTTTAAATATACAAAATACGGTACATGAAGATAAATAAAAGAGGAACTTTCTTTAATTTATAAAGAAAAAAGAAGGGAGAAATACTTAAGGAAATAATTTAAAAACTGGAACATGACCAGTGGAAAGCTGGCATGTTACAAATGAAATTTGTTTCTTTTCTTCTATGTACAAAAAATTTTTAAAAAATATTTTACAGTGTAAATACGATAGCACGAAAGTGAATGCTGTTGAAAAATATTAAGTTGGCAAAAATTCACAGTTACTAACAGGCTAGACCTGTCATAAAAAATTACTCAATATCTTAATACTTTAATCTTTCTATGTTTTACTGAATTTTTTCTATATCAAGAATTATCTCATTATTAAACTTACTTAAGAAAATTAGTACAATTTGTTTTAAACAAACATGGAAAACTAGATTTTTATCATTACATATGCTAGATTGAAATGCTGTCCTTAAAACGTCTATTCAATACAAGAAAGCGGCTACAAAAAAAACTGACAAATTAATCTTAACTATACCAAATAAAATATGATTTGTCTTAATAAGAAAACCTTCATATTTGCTATTCAAAATAAAATAAATGCTGAATCTTATATTGTTTAACTAACTATTTTTCAATTTAGCAAAGTGGATTTTTCTAACAAAAGGTACTTTCTGTACGAGTTGGTGGTTCTCGTTTGTTAAAAGGAATTGTACTCACCCCAGCTCGACGACATAGAGTGTAATAAAAAATACCAAACACCTGTCCATTCGCAGCAACGTGAGTTTGCCATCTTTATCACGAAAAACAAGAGTTCCTCGTTAAAGATTAACAATTATTTCTTGATTATACTTCCTCGTACATATTTGGAAACCATAAACTTTACCCTTTAAACTGCTTGTTAAAAATTTAACCTAAGTTAGTAACAATTAAGACGTCATGTTCTAAAAAATTACGAACCACTTTATAAATTTCAGTACTACAGCTTTCTTCTTGGCTAGCATAACCGGGTGTTATTGCCTATAACCCAAGCAATGTGTATCTGCCATGAGTGACATTTTTTACCACTCGTGATGGCTTAAAAGGTCACAACTTTTCTTTTTTGAAAAACACATTTCTGGACTACATGCCACGGCCAGAATATTCGTTTCCCTATCTGATCGGCGCGCTCAAGCATTTAGGCGGACACGGACTTACAAATATGTCGGCTAAGATTCTCTTGCCTATACTCCGACAACCCACATAGCATAAAGCGGATTCCGGGATTGCCTAAAACTAAAGTGTTACACTGCTGCTTTCTGAAAAGAAAAAAATGAGAGGTTGACAAAGTCTACATAACCAAAACCGACACATTTTTTTTAATTTAATTAAATAGTTTCATAAGAAAACAAAAGAATGAAGCTTAACTCGAAGCATGAAAAAATTTAAAAAAGTAAGGAGTTAAATTGGAAAGAGTATATTAGACAATAATTAATATACACAAATAGATAACGTATTGAGTGCTACGGTAACTATGCATACCACACGTTCGTTAGGAGTCATGATTGGGAATACACAATCGGGAAATGTCAATTAAGTAACTCCAACACTTAAAAGTTATAAAAAGGGGAAAATGAAATAAAAGTGCAAGTTGAAGATACTTGTACAAATACCAAAAAAAAAAAAATAAAGAAATTGGCCAAACTTGTATCAATAACTATTGATTCTAAAGTCAAAAGAAATTTACAGTATTTTATAATTCGACTAATACTAACTTTATAATGAACTGTATTTACATAATTACAAATGTATTCGTCAGCTTTATTACATAAAGGAATCTCCAAATGCTGAAGAATAAGATATATCGAGGTTAGAATTACTACTCAGAACAACTCTGCCTAATCAAATTTAAATCACCAAACTGTGATTATCTTGTCTTTCATAGACACCACCACAGAACATCAATATTATAATGAAGCATTCCACTTCCAGAAAGAAATTCTACTTAACAGTAGTCAAAGCAAAACACCACTGTAAACCACTCATACATTATATGATTATATAGTCTTTATATCCAAGTAGGACATAGTAAAATCCAAATTGAACCACGTTTAAATAAACCAAAGACGTTGATCTCTAGTCATCATTCCCAAAAATTACCTACTGGCAAGCAGTCAATAAAGAACCTCACCAGAATTACAAAAAAAACACAGAAAGCATATCCAAAAATAGGTATTCCTTATCTATACTGTACATACCATCAATCCCTATAACAAATGCTGAATAATAAAAAAAATAAAAATACTGATATTTATAAAACTAACCTACCATAAAGCAGCTTATCTAATGAAAATATGCTAATCGACAAACGAATAGCTTTTAATTCTCCCAAAATAATTGTACTGAAATTTATAAAATGCAAGCTAAAAAATATGTGTGAACTCAAATGCACTACTCTACAACAAATACTTCCCTAATCACCTTAACATCTTCACCATTATGAAGGTAAAATTATAGCAAAAGAAAGAGACAAGATTGAACCACAAGAAAACAAAAAAATTAAATTAAAGGATCTAAAAGTTGTTCCTTACTAACTATTTTCTAAAGGTATAAAGCTAAAACATGCAAGTATCCATTCAATACTGCTACAAAATGTGAAAATTTTAAATCACCAAAAATATTCTATAAGACCTAAAAAGAAAATTCCTTAACTAGAACAAACAATCGAAAGGCAAATTATTTCTAACTAAAACATCGGGAGTATTACTTAATTTTCAGAAGCGTCACTAGGATCCAAAGTAGAAAAGGGCTTTAAATCTTTAATATGCCATCCACCCGCTCTCGATCCATCTACATTACTTAAATCGTATACCACACCTGAGCACTTCTTTTTGGCGATACTCAATACACATTTTGGAGCAAGTTTAGCTGTGAACTTATTACCGGCACTAGAGAGTACTTTGTTCGCTCTCCACACTCTATCACCAGATTTAAAAGATATATCACGCCTTCTCAAATTATATCATTTACGCGAACGTTCATATGCTAAACGTAATTTTGTACAATCTTTGAATACCTAAAGTAGACCTGGATGGTCCGACACATACGAAGGACGACTATCAGGCACGACTTGAATATTTTCTTCAGGAGTAAGACCATCTGTTCAAAAGAGTATTAAAAGCATTGAGTGATATTTTATTCTATCAATTTATAAAAAATGTTTTTAGTAATATAATTTTTACAATGTAGAAACAAATATTTAATGTATACATATTCCTCAGTGCCAGGTATTATTCTTTATCGTTGTTAAATCATTTGTAGTATGTCACAATATTTGTTGGTTATAAAAAAGTATCTTTATCCAGTTTATTTCAACTCTTATTAAAGAAGTTCACTTATTGAATTATTGAATTATTGATTTATTGAATATTGAATAAAATACAAAATTGCAAGTACAACTACTGTAAATATTAATATATAAACATAAAATATATAATTTATAATATATGTAATTACATCTAAATAGCTACATTTACTAGTATCTTATTCAAATTCAAAGGGCATGATTCATCAAAGATGATTTTCAATCATACCCTTTACACATGAGTAGGTCAAAAAGTTATCACCTAAGTTCTGTTTTTTGAGAGGCAAGTAGGCTATTCCTAATAGAGGAATTCAAAAGCGTTTTTGAGTCAGTTTGGTATAAGGCTAGATATTTGTTATACATTTTAGATACACAATAAGCAAAACAACCTTTAAATTTAGCAGATTTGTGTTTAGGTATACTTAGACTATTTTGGCTGCGCATATCTCGGAAATGAACTGTAAAACGTTTGTTGAGTAAGTTGAATAAATAACTGGGTAACTGATACTTAAATATATTAAATATAAATGTAGCAAAAAGTAGCTCAGACCTGTAATTGAATTTCAGAATATTTAGTTTGACGTAATAAGGGGTTACATGTTCATATGAATGTATATTAAATAAAAACTTAAACATGTATTCTGGATTAGTTGGATTCTCTTTTTCAAACGCATACTTAAATAATTATAATATACTGTCGAACAGTAGTCAATATGACTTAATACTAAACTATTCACCAATTTCCACTTAATGTCTAAAAGTAGTTCATATTTAAACTTGTACAATGATTTTAGCTTAAAAAAACTGCTGCTTGTTATCTTGTTAATGTGATTTTCAAAAGTTAATTGTGAGTCAAATATAATACCTTATAGTGTGTTCATAACTTACTTTTTAGTTTCAACTATAATTTTTAACCATAATTGTATAAAACTGTTGGTAAATGTTTAACTGAGACTGTACAACAAAAACAGAAAGTTTTGAAATTGATTTAATTAAATTGATTACTTACTGAATGGACTTGCACCTTGAAGAAGTTCTAAAATACTAGAACGGGTAGAATGGCTTGCATGTTTCAGTAAGCTAAAGAGCCGAACTATAGGTTTAACCAAATTAGTGGGGTCTTTAGTGAGGAACCAGACTAAGACATTTCCCCGAAAGAGGGCAGCAGACTTTTCGGTACTTAGAGTCTCAGAGACCATAGGGGTTGGTATGGTATTCTAAGACACTCTACTGCAATGTGGAAGGCAACAGGAAACCATCACATTACCTCCCAAGTACACAGCGTACATAAATTGTTATTAAAGATGATGGCATCCTCTGGGTTAAAATTTTTTGCAGATACAATAGTCCCCCATTTGGATCTCTGGGAGGGGACTACTTTGGGGGATGTGATCCGAACGTATAAAAAAACGAGTCGTGAACATTCTGCGAGACGGGGCGTCGAATGTCAGAAGTAAGAAGCAAGTAGATAAGCTAGAGAACCTGAAAATTGAAATGGATAGGTTAGCACTAGCGAAGTTCGCTGGCCAGAGGGGGGATTTTTGGAGTGGAGACTTCAAGGTAATTCATACGGGATCAGAGGAAGGAAATTCCAGTGTCGGGATAGTTATTTGAAAAACGATAGGACAACGTGTAGAAAACTACTTACTAAAGAACGAAAGAGTACTCATGATTAGATTAGAATCTAAACCAGTAAATACAGTAATAATACAAGTATACATGTCCACCTCTAGCTAGAGTGAGGAAGAGGTAGGGGCGATCTACAAAGATATCAAAGAATAACTAAGATATGTAAAAGGACATGAAAATTTAATAATTCCGAGGGATTTTAATGCAGTGGTAGGTGAGGGTAGGGAAGGAGCAGTAGTAGGTTTATGTGGTTTTGGTACGAGAAATGACAGGGAAAATAGGCTGGTAGAATTTTGCAACAAGAACAATTTAACCATCACAAACATATTATTTCAACATCATGCTAGAAGACGATACACTTGGAAAATGTCAGGAGATATAGGAAAATATCAAATGGATTACATTATTGTTAGACAATGGTTTAGGAATCAAGTAAAAGACTGTAGAAGCTTCCCGGAAGCAGATATAGACACTGACCACAATATCGTAATTATGAAGGCTGAACTTAAATTTAAAAATTTGAACAAAAGAAACTGAAAAAGGCACTTGGACTTTGAGAAGCTAAAAGATAAAGATATCCACAAAAGATTTGAAAAAAAAGTCAAATGAATTACTGAAATATATCGGGAAAATTTCTGATGCTAAGGGACTAGAAACAGAATCAAATAACATTAAATCCAGCCTAGACATGGCGGCGAGAGATATTTTGGGGTATACACAAAAAGAAAATAAGAAGCCATGGATAACAAAGGATATCCTGAATTTAATAAAAGAAAGACAAAAATGCAAAAATAGATCAGACGAAACTGGAAAACAGAGATATAAAGCCATAACATGGGAAATTAATTCTCAAATGCAGGAAAGCTAAATAACAATGGATTGTCGAAAAGTGCAAAGAAATACAAACTAAGATGGAAATAGGAAAGACAGACGAAGCATACAAACTAATTAGAATGAATTTTAGGGATATAAAACCATATAGCAATAATATAAGGGAGGTAGGAGGAAACATCATTATAAAAAAGGTAGAGAAAGTGATTAGATGGCAAGAATATATAGGTAATTTATATGCAGTGGAGAAACTAACAGCATTAGAACAGGAATCAGACATTGAAAATGATAACTTGGGATATCCTATACTTAAGAGATGGGTTTGAATTAGCATTAAAGGGCATGAAAAATGGTAAGGTGCCGGGTACAGATAAGGTGCAAGCAGAAACTCTAGAAGCTGCTGGACAAGCACTAACAGAACGTCTCTTCCAACTTGTAAGCTATATGTATGAGACAGGCGTGATACCCAAAGATTTCAAACGTAACTATACCAAAAAAAAAGAGGCATGGATAGATGTGAAAATTTCGAACAGTAAGTGTGGCAGCACATGTTTCAAAAATATTAACTAGAATTGTACAAAGACGAATGGAAAAACGAGCTGAAGAAATACTAGGAGAAGATCAATTTGGGTTTAGGCGAAACAGGGGAACATGGGAGGCTATTTTAGCTCTAGGGTGATGGAGAAAACAGTAGAAAAGGGGGAAAGCATGTATATAGTGTTTGTAGATCTGGAAAAAGCATTCGAGAATGTAAAATGGAAAAAAATGTTCGAAATACTCAAAAAGATTGGAATGAGTTTTAAGGACAGATGGATAGTACATAGCTTATACAAAGAGCAAACGGCGGTAATAGAATTAGAGCAAGAAAGTAGATAAATAAATATTAGGAAAGGGGTGTGACAGGGATGTGCCTTATCCCCATTAATTTTTAACTTGTATATAGAAGAGGCAATGAATACTGTCAAATACAGGAAGACATTTGGAATTAGTATGCAGGGACAAAACATTGATATTCTTAGATTTGCAGATGTTATAGCGGTATTAGCATTTAGCAAAGAAGAGTTAGAAGCTACTCTTAATGAAATGGAAACAGTTCTAACTGAGAGATACGGTATGAAAATTACCAAAGATAAAACTAAAGTTCTAGTATGCAAAAGAGGGGAAAATAAATCAAAAACAAGAATACAAATACGTAACGAGAATTTACAAGAGGTTAAGGATTTCTGCTACCTAGGAAGCCAAATAACACAAGATGGAAAAAGCACAAAAGATATAAAACAAAGGTTAGCACAAGGTCATGCTACATTTAACAAGAAAAAGCAACTACTGTGTTCAAAGACAACAAACATAGAAACAAGCAAAAGATTGCTTAAAACATGTGTGGAGCACAGCACTGTATGGCTGTGAAGCCTGGATAGTAGGAGAAGCAGACCAGAAAAAGATAGAAGCCTTTGAAATGTGGTGTTACAGACATATGATGAAGAAATCATGGACAGACAAAGTTAAGAACAAAGCGGTACTAGAAATGGTAGAGGAAGAAAGAAATATGTGGAAAACAGTAAAAAATAAGAGAGGCAGGATTATAGGCCACATACTAAGACATGAGGTAGACCTAGGTTACTCTATTGCACACAGATAGTAAAAGATGTAGGATCTGGGAATTGTAGAGAAATGTGTAGGCTAGCTCAGAATAGAAATCAATGGAGATACGCATCCAACCACTGCCAGGATGGAAAAACTAATGATGAAAAAAGTAACTGTACTTCACCATGATGATTATTATAAACAACTACAGGTATTGGTCTTAAAATATTCTTAACTGTGCGAAAGGATTTGCTGGAAAACTATTAATTTGGCAATGTGTAAGTGTCGGGGAATTCTTGGCTGCCACAGGCTGATTAACCCCCTTCGTATACCACTGAATCTTGGTA
This sequence comes from Platerodrilus igneus, assembly GCA_036346225.1. Taxonomy (NCBI): domain Eukaryota; kingdom Metazoa; phylum Arthropoda; class Insecta; order Coleoptera; family Lycidae; genus Platerodrilus; species Platerodrilus igneus. The sequence goes on from JARFIW010001214.1 coordinate 1,261,883, forward strand.
ATGTAGGGCATATAATTAGAAAACAATAGGAGAACCGAACTGTATATAGGCTGTTGTGGAAATTTCAGGGAACTGTGTAAGCTAGCTCAGAACATAAATAAGTGGAGGTACTTGTCCAACCAGTTTCAAGACGGAAAACCTAATGACGAAAAAGTAAGTGCACTTAAATCTGATAATTATTATAAACAACTACAGGTGTTGGTTGTGAAATATATTCAACTAATGTTGATTGTGCAAAAGGATATATTGGCAAAACTATTAATTTGACAAATGTTCAAGTGCTGAGGGAACTTGGCAGCTACCCAAAGGTACATTGACCAGGAAACAAGTTTTTTTTTACCTGGAAATTTTGAATTTTGCCGAACCCTTGCTGTTGCAAGCAAGGTAGGGATCTTTAATGTGCGTGACAACACACACATACACACACACACACACACACACACACACACACGAGGAAAACAAAAAAGAATAGAAGATATAGAAGGGCGGGATATGTTCTAAGGCATTTTTGAGAATAGTACGGGATATATTACAAGCAGAGATAGGAAAAAGGAGGTAGAGGTAGGCCGAGATCAGACTTTCGCATGCAGATAGTGATAGATGCAGACTGTACAAATTTCAGGGAAATGTGAAGGTTAGTTAAAATAGGAAACAATGAGGGTACGCATGTAACCAGTTTGAGGACTGAAGACCTAATGATAATGACTTGCTATTATCGTATGAATGATTAGAATCATGGTTTGTATTTTGAATAGAACTCTTTGAGTTACAAACTTGCTAGTTGAGCGTTTGTATATATTTATTGTTTTACAAAGTTACTAATGACTACATGTTACACTATATTGGAATCTCTTTATTTTTATGTATAATATTTTCGATGTATATATACTACATGTTCTTTACTTACTATTATCGTATGAATGATTAGTATCATGGTTTGTATTTTGAATAGAACTCTTTGAGTTACAAACTTGCTAGTTGAGCGTTTGTATATATTTATTGTTTTACAAAGTTACTAATGACTACATGTTACACTATATTGGAATCTCTTTATTTTTATGTATAATATTTTCGATGTATATATACTACATGTTCTTTACTTACTATTATCGTATGAATGATTAGTATCATGGTTTGTATTTTGAATAGAACTTTTTGAGTTACAAACTTGCTATTTGAGCGTTTATATATATATATATATATATATATATATATATTGTTTTATAAAGTTACTAATGACTACATGTTACACTATATTGGAATCTTTTTTTATTTTTATGTATAATATTTTCGATTTATATATACTACATGTTCTTTCCATCACAATACATTGTCCATCGTATCTAGGTATTATATTCTTGCACAAGCAACATAAATTTTTAGAATTTCAACATTGCAGCTTATAAAACAGTAATAAATTTAAAAGAGTCTAAAAGTGTAATAATGTGCTAAATTTTGCACACTATGTTTTTATTTTGTATACATAATATTTTTAATTCATAAATAGCATTTAATTTTTAATATTTTTTATAGATATCTAAAGTGAAGGTACAAGAATGCAGTGCTTTTAAAACCTGTTGGGAATGTTTGGGTGCTAAAGATCCATATTGCGGTTGGTGTTCCTTGGAAAATAAGTAAGTAAAAAATATTTCAATTATTTTCCTCAATTCAACAATTTAATGTTTGTTTTTCAAATTAATTAATTTATTTTAATAATTATGAAATACTTCACTATACTTTTGCTTTAGTGTATTTGTAGTAAAATATATTTACAAATATGCCATGCACAGTTAAAAATAAGTTTGGTGTTGTACATTAATTGTTAAAATGTGAATAAAAGACTAATGTACTGTGAAATCCTTAATTGTGGACTAGTTTAGTGAATATGTAACTTGTTATTTGTTATGGTTTGAAAGTATATGTGTATGTACAGGGTTTGTTTTGTTTATGAAATATTTTATTAAATTATAATATATTTTACTAAGTTTTTGTCTGTTTTGCCATTTATTGCATTCGAGTTTTTAAATTATATACATCTTTTCAAAATAATCGCATTTTTTTGTTTATACTTTTAAAATTTTTGTTTTATATTATATTAAAATTTGTGTTTGGTTTGCTTGTCATGTTTCATAAGAACAACTTGTTTTTTTTTGTCATATTTATGCTCATTAATTCTATTTTCTATATGTCGTAAGCACTGTCCAATATATACGTCATTGTAATTGCTCTGGCAAGTTACTTGATATTGTTATAGTATAAAGAAAGGTACAGTTGTTAATCACTTGCTAACATAGAGGGCGTACTGTTTCACACGAATTACAAACGAAATAAAATAATTTAAACTGAATAATTCACAGCTTATCTTTAAATTAATGTATCTAGCAAACTTGTTAACCAATAATTATTGTTTTTCTGGTTTTTTGCCGTGGATTTGCTTAAAATCTGTTCTATTCTATATGTCCAACAAAGTTGTTTGTTGTTTATCTAAAATGTAAACACTAACACAGGTAGTAACAGTAACGGCATAGGTATAGGAATCCACAGGACACTACACCACCGGTCTATAATGCACCCGTACCATTAGTTCGAGATAGTTGATTACATCAGGAATGAATCATGGCTGCAGTCCCTTGCCCTTATTCATCACAACCGCTTCTACGTGGTGCATTATGGTTTGTTGGGAAAACAACATGTCTGTTGTACAACCCGTGAAAACTGTTTCCACCTCAAGATTGCATTCTAATAAAGGGCTATCCTCTAAAACATTGCCGAGGAATCCTATGCCACATTTATTTTGTATTATTTCCTAATTTCTAAAAACTATATTACACAACTATGTGTAATATACCTAAATTAATTCTGCAAAAATTTTCTAAAATAATTATTTACTAGAATTTATCGTGATGCGGATTTGGTGCATAACAATATGTTATGTGTCTATATTTGTTTTGGTATCCTTTAATCTACTGTACAAATTTATAGTTAAGTTTAGTCCTTCGTGTGCACTTGTTAAATATATTTTCTAAACCTTTTTTGAAGGTTTTATATAATTTTGCCAAATATGACATAGTTACATATTTTATTTTAGTTTTAGTGTTATTTATCTGATTGTTATTATAGTGTTGTTTTAGCACTCGTGAAAGAATAAATACTTTTCTGAACACAAAACAGATCTGTGAATACCCAAGTAACATTACAATATATCACACCCTTCCTAAACTATGAGCATGTTCTAGTCCTTTGTGTATCTCAAATTTTTTATACCTACTAGAAGTACCATCCTCATATGATAATGGGTCAATGTGCAAGCTACACCAAGATGTGTTTCTAAACAGCTCACACTCAGTCAATCCTGACAACATCATAGTCCTCGATGATATCAATCTATTTTTACAATTCTAAATAAATGCCAAAAATAATAACTTAAGAACAATTTTCGTACCATACTCGCTAGTTGACCATTGGAAAAACATGAACCCACATGAAGGTTCAAATATAGATTTTTTTATTTGATTTATTCTTGCTGTATTTAAGTTTCATTCCATATTTTGCAAACTTATATCTCAAGCAGTTTCATTCAAGGAGGAGACACGTTCATTTATTTAGAGTATTTACATCGCAACTTGGAGTCGTTAGCCAGTAACTTGAAGTATATACTCTTGTAATTAGAGTCATTTACCCATACCCAGTAATTTGAAGCGTTAACCATTAACTTAGAGTCGTTTGGCAGTACCTTGGAATTGGTTACCTCGTAATTTGGAATATTATCCAGTGATTTAGTTTCTTACTTAGTGTTAAACAGCAACTTAGATAATTTCTTAGTGCCCTAAATTAATAAAATTGCAAAATTTTCTATTCATATTACCTATTTCTAGACTTACGTTTATTATTAACGGCAAAATTCTATATATATATATATATATATATATATATATATATATATATTTATTATAACACACACTCTATCACTTCACGTTTAAATTCAACTTTTAAAATTATCTACTTTCACTGAAAAATTCTATTTACGTAATAATTTTCTTTCAAGCAGTACAGTCGGCACGTGGATTATAGAAAATGATGCTCCTTTATATGCTTTGTTAGTTTTATAGAATCAAATTTCTTCCAGAATGTTCCACGCATTCTCATTGGTTGACGCAACGCTATCAGTTGCTCGTACCCGGCGAAAGGCGTTTCAATTATGGTTGTATATCTGCAACCTGTTGGATTTTGGACGATCTAATGTATTTATGTTCTAAATTGCACGTATTCTGTTACCCCTAATATCCATACTTTATTTACATATGCTGGTTTTTTTGAATCTGGCATTTTATGTATGTATCAGTGTATAGTGATTGGTTTTGTTAACAAAGTGTTAATGTGCTCCTGAAAGTATATTAAAATTAACTGATAAAAAGTGCTACTTATATATCAAATTTGGTATCATCTTAGAGTTAACTAGACAGGCTTTCAAACTACTAAACTTTTTTTTATAAAAAGTGCATCACAACTATGATAACAACAGGTAACTAACATTTTAAATTGGTAGTATACAAACTTTTGGTTATTATCAACAATCTTCACAATAACTAGCTCTTATCTCTGCAATTACAATTGCCACATTGTTTTGTTATTGTACAGGACTGAACCCAGCAAATTGAAAGAAAGTTATTTTGAAAAATATGCAAACATATTTTTGGTAAAAGTATTAATAATAAGGGTATAATATGCATGTTTGTTGGGAATGTAATCTAAATATAGAAGATGACAAATGTTGTGAGTGTGATGGGTGTACAAAAATAGTACATTTTAACTGTGCAGACTTATCAAGTTCTGAAATAAGATGTATGCAGTTAAAAAAAGGAAGAGTTATAAAATTTTATTGTTTAAAGTGTGAAAAGCAAGTGACTGAGACGAAATATGTACTTGGGGAAGTTATGCAAAAATTACAATCCCTGGAAAGAACTCATGAGGAACTTTTAAAAAAGTTTGATGAACAGAGTAAAGACTTGGTAGAAATAAAAAATAAATTATTCGAACAAAAGTGTCCAGAGGCAGAACTCAATGTTAATAAATTGTACAGTGCAGTCACTAAACGGAATGTATCTCAACCTCTTATAGTAATAATAGATAAAATTGGTGGAAAAACAGACTCTAAGGAAATCCTTAAAAAATTGAAAGATAATATTGACCCTGTTAGTTTAGAAATTGGAGTAAGTGTAGGGAAAACTACCAAAAATAGTGGTATTGTTATTGAATGTGAAAATAATAGGGCAGTAGAGGTGATGAAGAAAACTATATCACAAAAAATGGGAGAAGAATATACAGTAAAGATTCCATTAAAAAGACTTCCAATGATAAAAATTATAGGAGTAGATGAAAGTGACAAAGAAGGCATTTACAAAAAAATAATAAATCAAAATAAGTTAGATGAGCATAAACAAAATTTTCAAATGAATATTAAGTATGAAACCAAAATTGTTAAAGGGTTATTTAACATTATTGTAGAAGTGGATACAGATACATTTAAATACATTATGAGAGAAGAACTATTGAGAATAGGATGGAGGAGATGTAAAATATTAGAGCACGTGGCAATAGAAAGATGTTATAAGTGTTGTAAGTTTGGGAATATTGCCAAAGAATGCAAAGGGAGTGTAGTGTGTCCACGGTGTGCACAATCTCATAATGAAGCAGATTGTCAAGAAAGTTAATTTAAGTGTATTAACTGTGTGGAAGCAAAAAGTTGTTTAAATATAGAATTAGATGAGCAGCATACAGTACGGGACTATAATTGTACATGTTTTAAAAGGATTATTGAATTACAAAAGCGTAAAATAAACTACTTATAGCAATTACCTTCTAGATGTTTAAATATAACAGCAGACTATAAGTCAATAATTTTTTGCTTAAATACACAAGGCTTAATTACACATTTTGACGAGATACAACAGCTAATCAATCGAGAAAAACCAATATTGGTATGTTTAACAGAAACACATCTGACAAATTGTATTGAAAGTAATGAAATAGGCATTAAAGGATACAGTTTAGGTAGGGTTGATTCTAGTTCACAACACTCAGGAGGTGTCATAATTTACTATGTCATTTCTACAGTTTGAAATATTAAAAGAGTATAGCCTCCATTTAGAATATTGGGGTATTGTTGGTAATATTAAGTTGAATAGTAGAACTATAAATATAGCAGCGTTTTACCGTTCACCGAGTGGAAATTGTGCAAATTTTCTAAACCTGTTGGAAAATTTGTTAGAAGAACTAGTAGAATCACGTGGTAGTGAAGATATCATTCTGATTGGGGATTATAATATTGATTGGAATAAAATAAATGATTTCTATACAATTAAGTTAAAAAATATTGTAAAGGACTGTGGATTTGTACAACTAATTTCTGAGAGTACAAGAATTACTAAGGAATCTGAAACATTAATAGATTTAGTGATAACTAATAATAATGGATTAAAAAGTACAGTATGGCACACTCCAAAAGTTACAGATCATAGTATTGTTGTTGCAGACATTAGTCCATCACACAAAAACTCCAAGTTGATGCAGAAAGCAAAATAAAGAAAATTCTTAACTATGAGGCCATAAAGAACGAGTTAATATTGGCAGATTGGAAGTATGAAATAACCAACATTGATAAACTTTATAAAACATTTTACACAAACATTAAAAATGCAATTGACCATAATTCATATGACAAGGAGGTGTCACAAAATAGTTCAAAATTATGGTTTAATGGAGAAATACAAAGAGTAATTAATATACGAAATAAATTTTATAAAAAATTTACATTTACAAGAAGTATGGAAGATTGGAAAGCATACAAAGAATGCAGAAATAATGTGATATTCATGATCCGTAGAGCTAAGATTAAATATTATGAAAATAAAGGTAACCCAGTAAAAATATGGAAGACTTTAAAACTTGTATTAAAAACCGAACGTTTTCAAAATAGTAAGCACATTATATTTGAGAATACACTAGAAACTAATGACAAGACTATTGCTGAAAACTTCAGTACTTACTTCAGAAATAGTATAACAGGAATTACATCATCAATTGGTATTGAAAAGTTTGAGTTTCACGACCAAATACGTACAAGCCTGAAGGAATTAAGTACTTTTAAATTATTATAAATACATGAACTAAAAGAATTGGTATATAAGCAAGCAAATAAAAGCAGCCCGGATGGTGTAAACAGTAGAGTTCTTAAAGAACTTTTTGATATTATTGGTTATTCGCTACTAAACATAATAAATATGTCTCTTATGCATGGTATTGTGCCTAAGGACTTAAAGATATCAACAATTACACCAATTCAAAAAGTAGTATCAACAAAGAAATGCGAAGAGTACAGGCCTATAAATATGTTGGCCACAATTGAAAAGGTATTAGAAATAGTAATATATAAGCAACTGAAGCAATTCTTGGATGAGACTAATATATTAACCACCTATCAGTCTGGTTTTCGAACGAAACACTCATGTGAAACAGCGATTCAGCTAATTATAAATGACTGGAAGAATCAATGGATAAAGGAAAGGCGGTGTGTGCAGTCTTTATAGATTACAAAAGAGCATTTGAGACTATAAGTAGAAATATTCTCATTCAAAAATTGGAAAAATATGGAGTTAAAGACAATGCGTTAGAGTGGTTTAAAGATTACCTACAAAACAGGGAGCAAGAAACGAGATGGCAACGGGAAACATCTAGTAAATCAGAAATTGAGTGGGGTGTTCCACAAGGAAGTATTTTGGGACCATTGCTTTTTTTAATTTACATAAACAATGTAGTGAATGTAGTGAAGGTAACAGAGATGCATATGTTCGCTGATGACACTTTAATATATGCTGAAGGTGCAAATGTAATAAACCTGATTCAATCTGTAAATAGTGACTTAATAAGAATTAGCAAATATTTAGTTGGAAATAAGCTGAAGATAAATGTTGATAAAACAAAATGGATGTTGTTAACGAATGATAGAGGTTATCAAATGATAAAAACAGAAAATAGGAATGTACAAATAGATGCGTCTGATATTGAACTAGTAGAGAACATTAAATACCTTGGCGTAATAATCGACCGAAAATTAACTTTTAAAATGCATCTACAGATGGTTATAAATAAAGTAAGCAAAAAGGTTGGATTTCTGAGAGAATTAGTGCAAAGCTATCAAGTTTTGCTCGAATAACTTTATATAGAGCAATAGTTTATCCACACCTAACATATTGCAGCACCATTTTATTTGTCTCGAACCAAAGTGATTTGGAAAGATTGCAAAAGATACAAAATCATGCAATGAGATGTTTATTAAAATGTAGCAGATTTGCCAAAGTCCGTAAAATGTTAGAAAGCCTTAATTTTTTAAATGTTCAAGAACAAATGAAATATAATAGTATGGTTTTTATATATAAAATTATAAATGGTTTGCTGCCTTTGTACTTGGTTAGCAACTTAATTAAAGTGTCAGATATACATAACTACAGCACAAGACAAGCAGACAATTACTATATATACAAGAACAATAAAACGATAACCACAAAAAATGTATTTCATTATGGCGTTAAGATATATAATACATTACCAAAATCAGTTACAAATCAGCCTTCTCAAAGAAAATTCAATAGTAATTTAAAAAAATATATTTTAAGTTGTAGAAATGAAAACTAATTATATTATTAACTGTATTTTAATAATTTGCTTTATAGTATAATATTTTGTTTTATACTTTAATAACCTATATTGAGTTATGCAATAAATCTACTTACTTACTTACTAATTGCACGTATATCTGAACTTCCTAGTGGGTTTTGCTTAACAAATGGTATTTTATGTACGTTTTAAATCGCACATATTACCGTCGTCTCATATATCCATAGTATTTAAACATGCTTGTTTTAAGCATTTGATTATTACAAACTGGTACAAATTACACATTTCTTACTTTCTTTACGCAAACACGTTTAGATTGAAAGAAATTTTATTTCACGGTTATTTTTCTTCAAATATGTCGAATTTGTATTTGTTTTTGAGCTTAAGAATGTTTTTAAATGTTCTAAGATGATTGAATGGCTTCCGCAATTATTTATTTTAGTGAATGTAGTGAAGTTATTACGGAATGAGCTTCCTTTAATTAATTGTAGCTTGTTATTGATTTTATACAGCGTGATTTATATTTGCTTAAACATAATGAATGAATTATATACATTTTTGGATTTAAATGTTTGTTTTGTGTAGTTTTATATTTACATGAGGTATTTCTCCTTTATGAGACTTTAAATAACCTTATTATCATAGCAATATATATTATAACGTTTTGCCTTACTAAGGGGGCTATTTATATGGTTTTCCTTACTAAAGGGTTATTTATTTTACTCCTATGTGACCAGCTGAAAGGCACAAGGATAGATGACGAGGATTTCCAGTAGACGTAAAGAGCCCACGGTAAGTTTCGGTGAAAAATGGCTCGTAGATGAGGAAACCTCCAAAGGCTAAGCGGCTAGTCGAGCTATTTGCTCTGGGTAGAACATGAGCTTTGGGTTGGGGTTGGACTGCGACCAAAATATAGTGAATATGGCGCCACCGAATTTTTGTATACTGAGAAGACCTTTCTTGAGTCTTTTGTATAAGGTGAATGCGGAAACCTTTACTCAAATACCGCTATACAAAATATTACAGAAACACAATCCCTAAAGTTTTCTTACCTTATGGCTCGATATTGACCTTTAAAGATGCACTGCTACACCTGTAAACAGATTAAAACAAAGCTAGCACAGTTTGTGCATTCATATCAAAAATTCATAATTAATTAGAATCAACCCTCATTCATTCCAAATAATAATAGTAGTCTTGACCAAAATGAAAATCTATTCCTTCAAGTTGCAGTTAAATGATTTACAAGACATCTTTAAAAAATTTGATTAAATAATAATAATGAAAAATATGTACATATGTACTTGGTAATAATCAGTATCTCATAAATTGAATATAGTAGTTTTTACATTAGTAAGGTCTAGCAAAATTTATACTTGAAAATGATTAAATCTGAGTTTTTGAATAATTAAATTTATATTACAACTTTATTTGGTCTTGGTAGTACTACTTGGACCTCACATTCTATGGCAAAATATTTCAATTAATACTTAATGAAATGCAAAATGTAACAATTTAGTTCTCTAAGAAAAAATAATTCATAATTCAAATAATCACTTTAATTTTCGTTAAATCTGAAAGTTAACCTTTTCTGTTTTTATATCGATATCTACCGTTTTTTGTTAGTACTAATGCAAAGATTAAAAATGAAACTTTATAGATTCCTTTTATCAAAGTTTAAAAATAACTTGTTTGTCATTCACATAATGAACTAGGAAATTTCCATGTGAACAAACAAAACTTATTTGTCTGCTATGCCAAATGCTACAGCTGACGTGTAAGAAAAACACAAATTACATACCAGATGTTAATCCATCGAAAAAATACTTGCTAGGTATAAGGACCATACCTGGAATAATAATTTATAATCCTCTTGTTTCAGCAATTACAAATTAGGAATTTCCATTAACACACAATCCAATTAGCTGGATACTGAAAATCCAACAAAACATCACGTGCGTCCACATCAAGTAATTGAATCACACCAGATTGATTTCCATACAAGGTTAAATTTCAAATAGTTGACAAATAAATTTTATATATTTCTCAAATTAAGGAAAGCCTCTTAAATTAATGTAAGCTGCTTAAGCTATATACGTTACACAAATTTCACCAGTTATCCAAATTATACAAGTTACCTAAGATGCACTAAAAATATCAATTAGTAAGGCTTTAAACTCAGTAATACTTACTGTTAACCTAAAGCCATTAAAAACAATTTAACGTCCCGTCTAATGCGAACATATAATGAGCTTCGCCGAGACGATTTCATCTTGAAAACGACTTTAAACTTTTGGTGCTTCCAACACGTGGTCTACAACAACGTCATGTTCCTTGATTTAAAGAACAATTGACTTTCTCTAACGACAGCTCAGTTGGAAGTGATTTACTGACGTATGTTGTCGTCTGACAACAGTTATGATTTTACAATCATCAAAAAGAGGGAGCTTTTATAGTGACACTAACAAATGGCATTTTCTGTCACCGCTTAATATAAAATTTTATACTCTCAAATCGAAAGCTTATATTGTTTTCAACAATATATAATATTTATCACGTAGATTGTGTAGCGTTATTATATTTAAGTTGACTATTAATGATTTAAATAAATTAGATATTTGTGAAAATATTGCCAGAAAATAAAATCGTTACTATATATATATATATATATATATATATATATATATATATATATTGCTGCGAAACCACCAAACTCCGGGTACTCCGATTTAAGAATCGAGCCCCACGTTGGGCGCCAAAGAAATGCTGTGTTTCCCTGTATTAGAATCGAGCCTCACGAATTGGGCGTCAAGAATGCTGTGATTCCACCAAAATACGGGAACTACGGTTTTCGAATCGAGCCTCACTTTTGGGCGTCAAGAATGCTGTGATACGTACAAAAAGCCTCTCTAACATTACCTTAACTGTGTTGGTCTATTGACTTTCTTCTGTTAATCGCCTCGGCTGCTCCTCTAGATAGCTTTCATCCATACATAAAAAAAACAAACACATTCCTACCACAAACATCAACGTCAACTCTATTTACATCAATATTCACAATACATTAAAATTTCAAAATTAATATTCAGCATAAATTTTAATATCGGAAAATTTCAAAATTAAATTTATTATCATTTTAATGTGCATCCAGAATTAAAGTCCTTGTAGGATGCCTACTAATTACTATAACAATATATGCAGAGTACAAAGGGAGCATCTACCACCCCTTTACGTTAATTAACCAGGTTCGTCTAATTGAGCTCAAAGACATACCCAAATTTTTATCATAATCCAGAACATCAATACTAAATACCCCTTTCTACTTAAACAAGCAAATTTCACCTTAAAATTAAAATATTATTGTTAGTACAATTTCACTACTGTCCATTTTAAATAAACAAATTAGAAAGTTATTCATCACACACCAACATCTCAAAGTTCAAACAAAATAGTATAATTTACCTGAAGGTTACTTGCACTCGTAGCTTCAATGTACATCGTCCCTTTTGTTAATCACACCATTCCAACTGGGTTATATTTACGGCTTCTGATTCTCAACGTTTTAAAAATTTGCTCCATCATCATTTATTTAAAGTTGTTTCAGGGCTTTTCCGGAACTCCTCTGTGTATATCTGACCCTTGTTTCGTGGATCCAGACACGTTTATGCACCATTTAAGTATTAATACCCCGAAAATAACAAAGAAATTCATACTTCTTTCACCAAGATACGCCAAAACTGCCTACTTTTGTGTATTTATTTGTCATAGTAAATTTTACCAATTGGTACAGTGATACTAAACTTTATTACCTTTGTATCTAAGTGCACTGAAGTACATTCATGTTAGCACGTAAAGAACAAACTGTTCTACATCACCAAAATATACGAGCAAACTTTAAATTATTCTATCACACTAAAAACACTGTTTAACCCGTTGAATCAAGTCGCAGATGTAAGAGAGCTTGTTTATATTCACCTCGGTATATATAGCGATTAGCCTGTCTGTCGGTCGAGTCCTCAAAACGGCCAGTTTCTAGAATTTCGTCATTCTATGTTCCCAGTCCGTAGCCTGTGCGTCGGTTTTTACGAATTTAGTACTCACCCCAGTTAAATCTCAGAAATTTCAACACGGCACGCAAAGTCTGGAAATAACTAATTGACTTTTATAAAGAAATGTCATTTTTACCTCTCAAATTTTGCATTTTACTTTCAACCAATCGCAACCCCACGACGTTGCGCTACTCACGCCTTTTACTATATGTGTCTCGGTCTTGCGCATATTATCTCCCATATTTATCCTATACCTAGTTTTATTTTCTATAAACACTTACTTCTACTCTTTTATATACACCTATGCTATCCCTATATATTTAGATTTTCCTCTATTATACACCTATTTCTCCTGTGGTGCTGGTTCTCCGGTATAAGGGAATAGTAGGTTGACGTGAAACCGTCCTCTCATTTCCGTACCTACTTCCCTTAATAAATACGTGCACTCCCCTACTACTTCACCTATCTCAAAAGGTCCCTCATATGGCAAGTGTAGTTTAGCACATGTCATCCTATCTCTTTCCCTACTCTCAAGCTTTTACTACTACCTGATCTCCCACTTTAAATTTTACCCTCTTTCTAATTCTTGCGTTCATCTTCCTTGTATATTTTTCAGCTCTCTTCCTTAACCTTTCCTCACATCTACCAAAAGTCGTTGAAATTCATCGTCCCTAGGCACAATTTGCCATGGTCTTTCGGGATACTGTTGCTTGATCAGCATAATGGGACTGGTTTCTGTCACGGTACTAGGAGTTTCGTTGATAAAAGATTCAACCTTGGACAAATTGTCCTCCCATAAACGATGATTCCTATGTGAAGCCAAACGCAAGAACTTAACCGTCTCTTGAATATATCGCTCAGCTGGATTAGCTTGAGGATGCCTTATGCTACAAAACACCACTTTAATGTTTTGCCTCTCCCAATAATCCCTAAATCTTTGATTATTAAAATAAGTAGCATTGTCAGCTAATACTCGTTTAAAAGTTCCTACTTCCTACAAAATTGTTCCAATTTCTTGTTTGTTCCGACTGTATTACAATCCCGGTGGGATATAATTTGGTAAATTTCGAAAACACATCAGTCACAATCAGCACATGTTTGTGTCCTTTTGTACTTCGGACTAGATTACTCAAATAATCAATAGCAACTAAGTCCAGGGGATTTTGTACGTGTATACTTTGTACCACATCTTGACTCGTACTATTTTTGTACTTTCCTAAAGTACATAAGTGACAAGTGTTGATGACTGACTTTACTAACCCTAAGTCTTTAGTTGAAAAAACGTTTCCTAAAATTAACCATGTCTTTCGGATCCCTATGTGACCATATCTTAAGTGCAGATCTTTGATAATTAATTTTGCTTGTACCCTATCCACTACATACACTTCCAATTCTTGAATTTTTACACAAAATCCGTTTATCATATGGAAGTTTTAAATCCCGGTTCGTTTTCTAACTTCGTTCTAACAATCTGTAACTCCTCACTCTGCCTCTGGTTCCTCAAGATCTCCTCTTCTCCATATACTGAATCGTTTTGTAGTAGACTGTTCATGGCAATCATGATGTCACACGGTCTCTTGTTATCCTTGTCTCGGTTTCTACTAAACGCGTCTGCTATAAAATTGTTTTCTCCCTGAATATATTTAATCTCAAAGTCAAACTCCTGTAGTAACAACCCCCATCGATATACTCGATTGTTAGAAAATCTTGTATTCATCAACGCACACAACGCCGAATGATCCGTTTCGATTACAAAATGTCTTCCAATCAAAAAAAATTTTAATTTTGTAACCCCAAACACCACTGCAGCCATTTCCTTTTCACTAATTGTGTAATTTATTTCATGCGGCTTCAGTGTGCGTGAAACAAAAGATATGGGCACCTCTTCCCCCTCTTGTACTTGGTACAACTCTGCTGCTAAAGCACTATCCGATGCATCCGTCCTCAGTACAAAACCTACATCAAATCTGGGATGCCTCAAAATTAGTTGGTCGTGAAATTGTTCCAACAGTGTTAAATAGGCTGCCTCTTGACTCTCTGTCCAACTCCATCGTACTCCTTTCTTCAGAAGTTTAAACAATGGACCCGCTTTTTCAGCAAATCCCGGTACAAACTTCTTATAAAAGTTAAGGACCCCCAAAAAAGCTCTTAATTTCCTAATGTTATTAGGTCTCGGATATGTCAAAAGTTCGGACAATCTTTCTTTATCGATACACATACCTTGAGTGTTCACCACATACCCCAGAAATTTAACGGTTTTGAAAAAATTCACATTTTTCTATATTCAGCCTCAATCCTGCTAATTTAAGCTCTAATAATATCCGTTCTAAATGAGAGTAATGTTGTTCCTCAGTTTCACTAAAAATTAAAATATCATCCACATAGTGTATGCAGAACTGCTCATATGCTCCTAAAATTGCTTGCATTGCCTTAATTAATGCTGCACTTGACGTTGACAAACCATACGGTACTACCTTAAAATTATAGATTTTTCCCTCTACGGAAAATCCTGTGTACCTTCTAGAATCTTTGTGTAATGGAATCAGCCAGAATGAATTCCTTAAATCTAATTTACTAAAAATAAACTTGCCACTTAATCTCGTCAAAAGCGTGTCCATGGATGGTGGACAATGGAATTGCGGTTTAGTCCGTTGATTAATTTTTCGTGCATCTAAACATAAACGAATGCTATCATCCTTTTTCTTAACTACCACCAACGGATTTATGAAATGAGTGTTTGATACCTCTATTATGCCATCTTCCAACATTTTATTTAATTCTGCCTTCACCTGCTCGATATGCTGCTGGAATTGGATAAACCTTTGCGTTGAACGGTTCTGAATTATCCACTTCCAATCTGTGCTCGTAGCCTAACGCTGTGCTTGCTTCTACCCCCACTAATTCTGCATGTTTTTGTAATAAAGCTTGAACCTCTACTCTCCTATCCTCTGGACATCTTATCGTGTTGATCTGTTTAACTTCATCATCCTCTAACTCTACTACATTAATACTAAGCCCGTGTCATCCTCTGTGACTTCATAACTGCCCTTCCATGGCACTACCTTATCCTTAATCCTTACTACCTTCCTCTCCATATCTATCAAAACCCCTAACTTCATCATACAGTCAACACCTAAAATGCTCTGAAACTTCAGTCCAGGTACAATTACAAACTCCTGTTCACAGCTTAAACCTCCTATATCTATCATAAGCACCACAACACTATTTACTACAGCAAACTTCTTTTATTTGGAGCTACTAAATGGCTATGCTTTATAGGCATAATTCTATCACAAACCTTATCCCTAATTTTGCTGATGAATTCCTCCGATATTAAACTCGCCTCTGCCCCTGTATCAAGTAATACTTCTACATTATTCTCAAAAATTTCTAAATTAATAATTGGCAAACATAATTTTTCCTTAGTTTCTGGCTCTACTTCTTCCTCAATTTTGAAAAATTCACGTGGATGTTCATATACATTTACACTGAAATCTAGTGGTCTGTCGCGTTCTAAAAATCCTGTCCAGGTCTGTTTTCCCTACTCGGTCCTGGTCTAGCCGTCACCTCTGCGTATGTCCTAGGCGTTTCCACTCGTTCCGTGTCTGTATTAGCAGTCCCCCTCATGTCTGGTGAACTATTCAGTCTGGTAGGTCCCAGTCTCGGTGCAGGTCCCCTTCCTAAACTATTACTTCGAACGTATGGTCGTCGCTGTTCCCAATTCTGTCGCTGGTATCCGTAATTATTCCCCCTTCTAGCATAGTTGTCCCGTTTATTGTCAAACCTAACTGTGTTGATCTGTCTTTCCCTGTTATCTCGAGGTCGTCCACTACTTACGTCGTCGTACCTCTGCAAGTATTCTAGAAACATTTCTCTGTCCACTATGTTCTGTAGTGCTACGTGCTGTCTTATTTCTACCTCAAGTGTCGTGATAAATACTTAATAATTTGTCGGTCCGTCAGTGGTGGGTTCAGTTGCTTTGCTATGCTATACTTGCGTATAGCATATTGCTCCTACTTCCTGAAAATTCTCCCTTAAATTTCCTGTGATTAAGTCGTCTCGTACCTGGTCTTGTCTGTGGTCACTCCAGTAGTGCTTTAAAATTTGTTTTCAAAGTCCTGATACGTGTCTATGTCCTGTCCTACTAAATTGTACCATGCTTCCGCATTGTCCTTTAATAAAGCCTTTATCGTATTCAGTTTAGTCTGTTCGTCAAATAAATTTCCCACTAGATTTCTTACACTATTAATAAAATTTGTGGATTTACCCTGTTATCGCCATAAAACTTCATGTGTTGGTCCAATGATACTCCACCTGTATAAAATCTGGGACCATCCCCGTTAAATTTGACATGTTGTATTTGATACTACTAACTTCGCGTTCTACCCTGCCTAACTGATCCCTACATGAGTCCGTCACTTCAGTCATTTTACATTAATCTCTTCTTCACAAAAATGCGTGCCGGACCTTAAATGTCCCATTTCCTGTCGAAGACCTGTAATATCACGCTCATTTTTTCAACCCTATTTTCTACTTCCCCAGTTTCACGGTAAGACTATCTTTAAATTCTGTAAATTCTTTAGTATTTTGTTCAATTTTCCGCTTATCTGCTCTAATTTTCGGTTGGACTCCTCCCTAGCTCTATTAGATTCATCGCTTAGCAGTTCTAATTTTCTGTTGGACTCCTCCCTCGCTCTACTCGATTCTTCTCTAGCTAATCGCATTTCCTCTAACATTCTCATCATTAACTCATTTCCTTGATCCCCTGATTCCGTCCTCGACTGATCTCTACTGCCTCCAGCTTCTTCCATTTTCGAATTTTTCCCACACAATGCACTATCGTCACTTCCAATTTCCACTCCTTGACTCCTTAACCACTCTTTTCTCTGCATACGTTCAAATCACTCACACACACTCTAACTACTCTTAAATTTATACACAAACAGAAACTCTCTCTCTCAGATCGCCAGTTTCCTGGAATAAAATCACAAAAATTTTATTTGGAATTCGAGCCTCACTTTTGGGTCGCCAAAGATATGCTGTGAAACCACCAAACTCCGGGTACTCCAATTTAAGAATCGAGCCCCACGTTGGGCGCCATGTTATGCTGTGAATCCTACAAAAAAGCTATTTATTCTGGTATTATAATCTTGGATTTTCACAGACTTTTATGCTTATTATTAATAATGGTTTAATTAACTCCAATTAAAATTGACTTCTATCCTTTCCTTTTTAGCGAATACAAGTTAAATATTAATTATTATGTGTACACTTTGTTTAATACCGGTTACTTAAAATAGGGTTAATTAATATAAATTTTGCACGTAATTTCCATTTGTTTCCTTATTAGGAATAATTAAATTACATGTAGAGCTTTTTAATACTGTTTCTTTTGATATAAAGCGTCTTGTACATGGTTTAAATCTCTTATGTTTAATGAAACGACTGACCTTTTATGCTTCACGGTTTTAATAAAGCGTACCTCTTCCCAAAGCTTCTACACGGTGATGAAAATTATTTGATGTGATTATTTAATTTTCGACCCTGGTCTAAATATGAGTAATATATATATATATATATATATATATATATATATTATTGTGTAATTAGAAGCTAATTGTAGGTTAACATGACATACAGAAGGTCATGGGTCAAGCTAGAGGGTCTTTGATAAATTTATTTAGATATTAGGTATTTGTAAATAAAAATTAGAACTTAGTCAACGTATGATAGTTTAGGGTTAATGTAATTTAGGTGTATTTATTTATAAAGGACTTAGCATGATATTTAATTAGGATAATAAGAGTTTAAAAGCAACACGAAATAAATACCGCTTCTATTTTGCAAAAGCTTTTCGTATTCATTAACATAGGGCACACAAACAAGGGGGACGTTATCTAAACGAACGAGGCTATAAAATTTAATATGTTCCAAAAAAGACAGACGTTGGATATTTCTGTAAGCAACATACAGCAAAAGGAGGTGGTCACGGATCAATATTGTGCAAATAAAGATAGCGTGTTTGTATGTGTTAGTAAATGAGCGTAGATAACAGGTGTTGGTTAGTAGGTTGACTTTTAAATGAGCAGATAAACAAAGATGAATCGAAGCATATAAGTGTGACGGAGAAACGGCATAAGAGATCAAGGTAATCTTAAAGGTAGTACAGTAGGGAAACAACCAAGCGGTTATAGAAGAAACTGGACGATGCAGAACGTATGAATATGAGAAAGAAGCACTATATTTTTAGAATTTAATTATAGAAGTAGTATGGGAGACGGTATACAAATTTGTTTGGAGAGGGTAGAAAAATCAATAATTTCTAAAAATTTTAACAGCAGAGAGAGTTTGAGTGATTTGATTGGACGTTAAAGGTAGATGCACAACAAGTTGGTCTTAGGAAGAGTAAATATTGATAGGAGAGAAGCATAAATGTGAAAGGGCGCTATTTGTAGGAAAGAGATGAAAGATTTTTGTTTTAAGTGGAAGACGTGGACGTAGCCAGAATTGAAAGTTCATTGAGACTAGTTTTCGCCGAAGTATAGAGTCGATTGATGGTTTTGTGAGGTTTTCCGAGTATTTTGGGGTGTTTGTCGAACAATATTCAGAGAAAACGAAAACAGGTAGAGCTTTTCACAGGAATTGAGAGTCCGTTACAGTTCTACAGAGAATTGTTGTTGTCCATTGTAGGTTTGCATGCTAAATTTCAACAAGAGGGAATAGCGACCGAGGCTATATAATCACTTGAAAGGGAGGGTGACACTCTTAATTTTTGGTCGTTCCTACGTTCTACAAAGTTACTTCCAGTGAAATATTTAGTGAAGTTATATTGTCGGAGGCTTTCACGGCCGGAGTCATTATAAATAGTTATGGTTCCTGGTTGGGACCGTGTCATTTTATAAGTTAAGGTCGACGTTTTGCCCAATTTTGTAAGGGACAAAATAAAAGACAATAATAAGTAAAAATAAAAATTTAAAAATAATAAAGAAAATGTTAATATTAAGTAGACAAGTTAAGTGTAAAGAGAAGAGTTACTCCTGAACTAGCAGACTCACTGGCTCATTCAAAGCCAAAAGTTGTCTTGTGGTGAAGTAACTGGTGAAAGTAGCGAAAGTGGTAGTTTATATAGGGCGAGAACTTGATGCATGAGCGATCATGAATAGAGAGGAGTGTCGTAGCAGATCAGTGAACGTCACGGTTCCACTGTTGTGAACATAGGCTTGTTTTCCAGATGGGAGAAAGGTAGTAGCCATTGTCTTTGTTTAGATTTTTAGAATTTTTATTGATTTCTATGGATTCTCTAATTTTTCTATTGTAGAAAAATGGAATTCTGGCAATTAGTTACGTCTTGTCAAAGTTAATGGTATGGCCTGTTTCATGTTGGTGTTCGGCCACAGCTGAGCGATTGTACTGGCTTGTTCTTAAGCATCGCTTATGCTCATTTAGTCTAGTCGGTACTGACCGTCCTAAAGATTCCGAAAATAGTCTTAAAGCCCCAGTCGTATATAGTATACCTTGCAGTTGTGGTTTAGTATACATGGGAAAAACAGGACTATAAATTTATGGGCCTTTCGAGGTGAATGAAAATTATTTAGGTTGTCAAAAAGTAATGATTTACAGATAACCAGGATATATTGTAAAAAAGTATAGAGGGCTTATTTAATTTTGTTTGGTAGTGCTGTAAATATGCACTCATGGTTAAAAAGTTTTACTATGAGCTCATGTTAAGACAAAGGGATAAAGTCAGGTATGAGGAATGCCCTCTCACTTTAACAGGATAATTGTTTAATAAGGTTATTGAAGTGAAATATTTCCTTGAAAATAAAATTGTTAGTACAAAGAATCCAAGTATACATAATGAAAAATCTTATGAAAATATAGTATTTATTAACTGCAAATAGAGTGTGTTGTATTCTGAGAATTGCGTTATTTTGAGTGTGAGTAGGGTGGATTTTCTTTTAGGTTATAGCATGGTAGCAGTGAGGGGAGTTTTGGATTCAACAATCCAGGTAAGCATCTGTATTAGTATAAGAGTTTTTAGAGAATTAAAGAGGGGCACGAGTGGAGCTGCCGAGGCAAGTACACAATAATATATATATATATATATATATATATATATATATATATGTTAAATGTTTTTATTTTTCTTGACCTTTTCACTCTATATTTGTTTGAGGGTGATTTTCTTGGTCGAGTGAGGTTATGGCACAATAAAATGTAAAAGTATATATTAATGTTTTGACCTATAACCCAAGAAAATCATCCTCAAACAAATATATATATATATATATATATATATATATATAATGATGTGGCAATGCCCGTTTGAGAGGGTCACTGAAAGAGTGTATGAAAATGACCTTGCGATGGGGTGCTGCTCAAAGAGTGCTGTGACAAGGCCTCGCTTTGGGGCATTACTAAAAGAGTGCTGTGATACAGTTATAGCAATTTGTTTAACTTGAAATTGTTTGCTTACCTTCCTTTTTTAACTTTGCCTGGCTAGCTCAATGGAACTGACAGAGTTTTTCAAATTGAAATCAAATACAACAATATCGCAATGCGTTTATACAGTGTTCAATATTTTCTCTCATACAAAAGCATTTATAACTTTTACAACATTGTTTCTTTCAAACAAAATAATGTCTAAGAAGGATATAAAAAATATGCTTTACCTTATTTTAAATTTACAGAATTAAACTTACTCTTTTGAGAATGGTTTACCTGGTTATAATTGGGTAAAATAACTGGGTAATTAATTTAAACTTTAATTGCTTTTTAATGCTAGAGGGGTTGCATCTTATAGAAATATTTGCTTTTTTGTTTTAGTACACAAAATTTAATAAAATATGGGTTTAAAATACACGTTCATTGTAGTTTCTTAAGCTTAATTGCTTAAAGCTAGTACTATTCTATGCTATTTACTGCAAATGAAAAGCATTTTTATATGCATCGAAAATGTATTGATAATTAATAAGTGAAAATAAATGGTTAAATGGCTTTCTATTTATCTTAAAATGATCGATTTGCATTCGCATTTAAATGCGTTTTACGGTATCATACAATTAATTATTTTTATATATACTGTAACATGTCAATTCACTGTTCTCTTGCTATGTTACATTGTGGTCCCACTTCCTTCAATATAAAAGCATTTCGTCATCTTAATTTTATATTAATACCGTTTAGAATCACAAGTTAGTTTGATTTATGTAACATTTCGCTTTAGTATTATTAAATAATACACTATACACATGGATCTTTAGTCTTAATTTAATATTTTTTCCTTTGTATAAATAATACAAATAATTAAGATCAGATGTAGTTTTCTAATTGGTAAACCTATTAATATTGTCCATAAATACACAACTGGTGTATACATGTATCTGTCATTTAGAATAGTTTTCTTGTTTTGTCCCTCTCTCAAAATGTGTGGTTATCTTCAAAACCAGAATAAATTTTCGTTTGTTTTGGTCACTAACGGGTTTTTTGAGCATATGCCGTCTCCCGATAAAGATGTCTTTTCTAAGGCCATGATGTCATACCTGGTATGTAAAAGGTGTATTTTCTTTTATTCTTCTTAACATACATAAATATCATTTTAGGATACTAGTAACATGCTTATGGAGAAAGCCTACCTGAATAACCCGTTCAAAATATTAATGAATGGTAAGCTGATTACAGATCAATTTTTAGACTGTTCCTGGTGGCGTATTACAATATTTCGTTTTTGTAACACGTTTATTTTCTAGTGTCCTCTGGTGGCATATCCTCTCGTGACATATTCCTTGGTGAAGTATCTTCAGGTGATATATTCTCCTGTAAAATATTCTCTGATTTAGTATTTAATTATCTATGCTAGGCTATCCAAGCCTATGTATTAATTTTACTACCTACAAATATTATCTTTTATCGTACAAGAATTCATGTTGCCGTTATTTACCTTTTAAAATAAATTAAATGCTCCGTTGACAAAACATATGGTTGTGGAACGGAAGGATTGGCTCTTGCAAATTAGAAGTTTGAGGTTAACAACCAAAATAAACAACGATGGTGTTCATCTCAACAAACCGTAAGAAGATCCTATAGTTCTGAACAAGCCGTGAGCTCAATGCTTAAGTATACGTTTTTTCATATATCCTGAATACAGGTATGAGTTTATCTTATTTACTTTTGTCATGGAATGATGTGCATGCGTTACATTTTAAATCTCAATTATCTAGAAAAATAATGCATGTAAAATATAGTCATAACTTTATTTACCGACTAATTTAATATTATCTTTGCTTTCCTATATAACCTTATGGTTTGTAAACAGAAAAGCTTTCCTGAAACCTTTTTGTGGATTTTGAGGTTATGTTCAATTTAAATGTTCAATTCAAATTCTCTTAACTAATGTTAAACACAACAACGTGTATTTATGATTTCTTTTTATGTAGAACGTTAATTTGAAATTGTGTCTAAGCACAATAATAATTTTAGATTTTCTAATATCTTATCTGGTAGCATTTAAGACAAAATTTTAAAATGATGAAGTGTAGATATATAAACTACACTTAGTGTTTTTGTCGCATGAAAATTTGGTTTGAAGAAAATAATTTTTTTTATTAATGTCATTAACTAAGCGTCAATATATACGTTGTATTAAGGTATTTTGGAAAAACTATTAATTCGACAAAGGTTCAAGTGCTGGCGGAAATGGCAGCCAAAGGCTGCTTACCCCTCTTCACATATCAGTGAATGGGTGTATAATTGTAAAACAATAGAAGGGGAACCAAACTGCATCAAACAAGAAAGAACAGCAGCTGTATTCAAAGACAATTAGCATAGAAACAACAAGAAAATTTTCAAAAGCATGCGTGTGAAGCAAAGCCCAGTACGTCTATGAAATAGGGGTAGTAGGAAAAGCAGATAGAAAGAGATAGAAGCCTTCTGGAATGTTGTCCTTCAGATGTATGAGGATGGTAGCATGGCAGACAAAATTAATAACAAATAGATTATTGAAATAGTAGAGGATTAAAGATATGTATGCAAAACAAAAAAAAATAGAAGAAATAGAAGGACAGGATACGTTCTAAGGCATTTGTGGTGAATAATACGGGATATATTACAAGCTGAGATAGGAAAAAAAGAGAAGGAGGTCGACTGAGATCAGACTTTCACATGCAGATACTGATAGATGCAGACTGTGCAAATTTCAGGGAAATATGGTTAGTTCAGAATAGGAAACAATGAGGGTATTTGTCTAACCAGTTCCAGGACTGAAGATCTAATGATGATGATATATATACAACTTCCGTTACTTGCTATTTATTTACAATACGCTTATATTATTCAGGGTCATTATTTATACACGTGCAATTGCATTTTTCTCTTGTACATCAATGAATACAAGTATGCTTGTATTATACAGGGTGTAACCATGAATATACGGAAATTTCCTTTTTCTGAATTTTTTTATATTTTTGTGGTATTTATTTGTAGAATTTGGGTTTTAATGACCTCACGTGACCCCTTAGCCTGTCAATATATATATAATGCTATAATTATAGGGTAGTTTAGGGGTAGGTTAAGTCACAGGGGTCGTAGAATAAATAAAAGAAACTTCCAGTTAACAAAGGCACATAATTACAGATATTAGAAGAGTAAATAGGTCACTATACATATTGTTAGTTGAGAGCACACTGTATATAAAAGTACATGAGCTTAAACGCATAAGAAATAGAAATATCCAAGAGTAGTTACAAGTTAAGATAAGATTTAAAGATGTAACGAAATGCAAAAAAATTAAATCAACGGAAAACCTATATGAATTGGCTTGATAAATATTTAACAAGTGCGTTAAATATATCATCGTATACGCAGGCTAAAATTATGCATTATTTGAATAAATCGCACGTGACATAAAGTATTACATTTGTTCAAAAATCCAATTTAACTAGGAAATAAACAAACGCCAAATTTATTTCGGTTTAGATTAGAATAAGCAAATAACAATGAATACGTGACTTTATAAACAGAAATTCGTGGGATTTCTCAATTAAACATCATGGTATGTAAATGAATACATGACAATTTAAGCGTTCATCCAAGTATTTGAACTATACAATTGGTAAAATTTTCGGGAGTACACAAAAGATAAACGCAGAAGGTGTCGACCCAACACGTGAATAAACGAATAGAAAGCAAGAGGTAGGGCCTATAAATACGATAAAAATTGAGCGACGATTTTAGTATACATTTTAAACTGGGCTACCATGATACTCAGAAGTGCTAAATTATTTATGTTCTTACAATTTAAAGTTCATAATTGCACAATTTAAAGGTTTATAATAGCAATCGCGCAAGCGCGGAAAAAGCGACGCCACGGCAGGTGGTAGCTCCAAGCTTTACACAGGCTTTAGCGCGGCCATCTGACAATGACGTCACACAATGCACAAATTTAATACGCAATTAACGAAAAATATAAATTTAAGACAATAGTTTATAACAGCGAAATACTTACATGAATATGTCCCTGAGTTAAAGTTGGCTTCTGTTGAAGTCCATCAGGGCTACTGATGGCCCTTTTAAGGCAATTAACGGAGGGTACGCCTAACGTCCATCCAAATGGCTTCGACTGAATCTCAGGGCTCTACTCCGGAGTGATTAAAGATGGTGCTCCGGCATGGAATGCGGTTCGGCCAACGGCTACAAATTGCCTCCTACCTATGTAGGGAATGAACAAGGAAAACCAGGTATAAGGGGCGACAAACAGATAGGCAAGGCAAGGAAATCTACATAGATAAAGATAAAGGCACGAACAAAACCTGAACAAAACCGCTCTTCACGAAGGTCAGAGGCAAAAAAGCCCCGTTTCCTAAGCGTCTTTCGGAAACTCCCCACTTTTGTTCTTTTCACGCGTCGGCACGAAATTCCCGCGCGATCTCGCGCAAACGCTTTCTGGCGTGACGAAAATACCAAAAAACCAAACTGTCGGTTATTAAAACCGCCGCTGTCTCGCACTAGGTGCTCAATACGCGTAGTCATAACGCGATCTAAAACTTTCCCCAGCACCGGTAGCAAGCTAATTGGACGATAGCTGCCCGGATCTGACGCATCCGCCTTTTTAGGTTTGGGTATAAATTTCACGTTCTGGATTTTCCAGCAACGCGGAAAAACGCCCCTTTCTAAACAAAGATTAAACAACCCGACAAAGACACACGGGGCTAACAGGCACGCCTCCAGAGCTGCGTCTGAAGTGATTCCATCATGCCCTGGTGCCTTCTTAGTATTCATCCTCCTAAGAGCCCTGACAACCTCGTGAACTAGGATTGCCTTATCGGCACCTGTTCCTTGCGTCAAGAAAGTATCACATTATAATTTGAATTAGGGCCGCTATACTTGCGGCCACGTCCCCAATGCTCCACCCGGAGGTACTACATTGGGTTTAAACGCGAAAAAAAGTCGTGCTCCTAATTTATTCTTACTTCATAGTTGATTCACCCTAAATAAAAACTAAACAAAAATCTAACAAACCTAAAAATCTAACAAACCTAACAAACTCTAACAATCTAACAAACCTAAAATCTGACAAAAACTGGAACAAAAACAAAACAAAAACTAAAAACAGGGTTGTAAATAATGGTATCCCTAGCGCTGACTTTTGAGTGTACCCGATCAACAAGCAAAAATGAGAGGGGGAGGGATCCGTAATACCGGATAGCAGACGCCGGTTCTGCTTACCAGTGCGACCTGAAGGGTCGTCTTAAAACTATCCAAATATAGCTAACTAATTTAAATCCATCCCTAACTTTCCCTATCATTCCCTAACTGATTTATATTATGATTACAATCTTCGCAATTCTGCTCGTCCTTCCCAAATATATACTGCAACCAAAATGGCGACAGAACGTCAAACAAAACAAATAAGCCACATAATACATGCTATATATAAATAAATATAAAGTGTAAATATAAAATATAAATAAATATAATTATGTAAATATATAAATAAATGTTTAATAAGCGTTAAGCATATAGCAGTGCACAAAATAGCAAAAAGCATCACCCTGTTTATCAGGTGCACTCCCACAAGCATATGTCGGCTAGCGCCTTTACACACCAAACGTGCTTGTTAAATTATTTCGAAAACTATTAATTAATGTAAATCAATGCTTGTGCAGTACAGCCGCCACAATTTAAGTCTTACCTCGATAATAAAATTCTCCAGCATCCGAAGATCTGGTCGTCTGTAACTTACTTCTAAAGGTGGGACGGGTGCACTGCTAAAGTCCTGGTGGGTATGCACTAAATGTTCTTGGGGATCACAATCACTATCACTATCACTTCACTTTCAAGTCCTGGGGGATGCGCGGTTGCGCTCTGTTTTATTATCCTTGTTTACTTTATTGATTTAATTTAATGAGGGTTTATGATTTATTTGTTATTGTTTATTTGGTATTATTTATTCCCGATTTTCCGCACATAATTATGAAGATAGGCAGTGATTGTATTAATGGAGTGGGGTTTCTCGTGCATGATATGGACATTTCGGTATAATTATCTTTTTTTTTTTTTTTTTTTGTTTTATTTAATATCAGGTTTTGGTTATGCTCGTATCCTTACTCACGCCAAGTCAATCTAAAATTTCAATCCTCCCACCAACCCCACCGAATTTTTACACGCGGTCTCATCCGTCATTCTCGCGACCCTTCCCGCGAATTCCTTAAGGCTGTCCAGAACGCCTTCTGGTTAACCACTTTCGCACCTTCCTCTAGGCTCTTTGGCCATGCCAGCTTAGGATAGCTAGTTTGCTATCAGCCAACTCCGGATTTCCGCAAGGTCAGTCGAAGAACCGTGCTCTGCGCTTTTCAACCTCACCGCATTCGCATGTTTCTGTTGGTTAGACCAAATCTTTTGTAAATTACGCCTTCAGGGCGCCCGGCCCTGTTATCAACTGCACCATTTTGCGATCGAGAATTACCTTATCTTACCTCTCTTCTTGCTGCTATGAATTTGTGGGTCAACCTGCCCGTGGCAGCGTTTGTTCCACCTCTATTCCCGTTGTCGAATTGATATTCCGCGCAGCGTTTTTGCCTTAAGTCCGGTATTCGACCACTGTGATATTCGAAAGTCGCCCGTCGCGGCCGTTAGCTAATTCGTTCACTATCGTTTCCTACGTTACCATTGTGCGACCTGACCCAACAGAACTTTAAACGTCGAAACTCTAGCGCCGTACCGCTATCCTCCAGACGTCCGCTTGGAGATCTGTCGAGGTGTTCATGTTTGTTAAAGCCGTTAGCGCCGATTTACTATCACTGATTATATAATACTCGTCTCTGCCCGTATGGTTTATTACGTAATCGATAGCCTCTCGTATGGCTACCAATTCGCACTGGAAGATAGTGCACCAGTTCGCGAGTTTGGTTTGAAACCGAAACACCTCCTTTCCTGCTTATACACGACAAACGCCGCTGTCTCGCACTAGGTGTTCAACACGCGTAGTCATAACGCGATCTAAAACTTTCCCCAGCACCGGTAGCAAGCTAATTGGACGGTAGCTGCCCGGATCTGACGCATCCGCCTTTTAGGTTTGGGTATAAATTTCACATTCTGGATTTTCCAGCAACGCGGAAAACGCCCTTTCTAAACAAAGATTAAACAACCCAACAAAGACACACGGGGCTAACAGGCACGCCTGCAGAGCTGCGTCTGAAGTGATTCCATCATGCCCCGGTGCCTTCTTAGGGTTCATCCTCCTAAGAGCCCTGACGACCTCGTGAACTAGGATTGCCTTATCGGCACCTGTTCCTTGCGCCTTTGCAGCTTCCCGACGTATTAAATCGTGCGACCCTTCATCCCCTCGGGATTATCCAATGGGAAAAATTTCTCTAGTAAATATTCCGCTGTGGTTTTAAAACCTTCCGTATTCGCAATCTAAAATTTTTATATTCCTGCGCACCAATCCCCGTTTTCCTCTAATTACGCGGTATGCAGTTCCCAGGGTTCTATTCTCTGACCCTTGCGTGCAGAATTCTTTAAATTTATTCGTCCGCGTTTCTTCTATTAACTTTTATATTCGCGGTAACTTTGGTTACATTCTACTTCCGTTGTGCTATCACCCCAGGCGAGTTGCAGCGGCGTCAAGAGTTACGCGTTTCTGCCCGCTTGGTGGTCTCCCGGTTCGCCAGGGTACGCTGTCTTTAGACCAAATCTTTTGAATCGCATTCGACGGACGCTGTACCACCGCGTTATCAACTTTTTCGCGAGTGTTTCTACCTTCGTCTGCCTCTCGGCAGTTAAATAGCTCATTTTCGAGCGCTGGGAACCTTCCCGCACTTTGTTTCAACCGCTCCCAATTTGAATTTATTCAGAACCGCGCAAATATAGTTAGCTGCTCGGTTTGCGATTGTTTTGGATTATCCCAAAGTTCCCTTTGGTCGAGATCGTTTCCTAATCCGACCTTAGTTTCCAATTACAAATCGTTGCGAACTTCGTGCGAGACTTTAGTAATATCGATAAAACTGCTGCCTCTGCGTCTCAAACGTCCGTTGAAGATTAGTGTTCATTACTAAGGTCTAGCGCCGATTTACAGCAACCTGCGAGCCTCTATAATCTTCGATAGGGCTGCCCATGGTATGGCGACTTAGCATTAAAATCTCCCTCGATGATTAAATTTTTATTCCTACCGATTTTGCCACCATTGTTTATTGGTATACTAAACCTCGGTTTGGCTTATTACCGCCGGGAAACAACCGGCCGAGCCACGCCGATCACGTGAAACGTCTTAACTCTGATTCAATTTCGACCGTCCTCAAACTTCGAAATAATTCTTAGTATTATTCCGGCGCACGTCCCATTATTTATTATTAATCCTACGCGGTCGTTCCCTATTGCGTTTAAAACGGTAACCCCTTCCCAAAACCTGTTTATTTTGTGGCTATACAGGTGCGGTTCCTGTATAACCCGATGTCGATAGGATTTTCGCTGAATAACCCTTCCGAAGTTAGGTTGTAGTCCTGTTCCCTCGCCGAGATTTAATTGCGCGGATTTATGCTTGCTACGCTTCAATCTGACTTTTCTTCACCGGACTTTAATCGATTCTCCCGTGATTGCGTTCTTCAATCTCAGCATCGGGGCAATCTACCGATAAACGTCCTGGCGCGTATCGACCTTCGCACCCACCCTAGTTTTGCCGCCCCATCATTTTGTTTGATATTTCGCCGCCCTTACTTTTACGTATTGTACGTGCGCTTTCCAATTTAATTTATTGTCGATCTTGACGCCGAGGTAGGTAATACAATCTTTAAACGGGCTTTTCTCCTCCTAGCTCTAACCTAGGAGGTCTCTGTCCTGGTTTCGTGCCGAAATAAAGCGCCTCTGACTTCGCCGTGTTAAATTTTAATTTTACCGCCTGCGACCATTCGTGTAATTTATTAAGCGCCTCGTTCGGTTTTGTGCGCATATCCATTAACAATCTCGATCTTACAATTAAAAGTGTGTCATCTGCAAACCCAACGATTGAGCATCCTGCGGGCAACTTGACCCTAAAGATGCTCTCATACAACAACTTCCAAAATGTGGGACCAGAACATGACCCTTGCGGGCATCCCTTTCCACCTCACGCGACAGAACTTCACCCGGAATTTCAACCTGTGCTAATCGCCCCGAGAAATAGCTCTTGACCAAAGACATCAAGTTTCGCGGACAACCCCTACGATCTAACTCGCAAACGATTAATGGCCACCAGGCAGCATCAAATGCTCCTGAAATGTCCAAAGCAACAACGACACAGTACTCTTTGGCATCTCTTGCCTGCTTAATTTCCCCGACAACGAACTCTAACGCGTCGATAGTCGACTTGCCCTCCACGAAACCAAACTGTCGGTTATTAAAACCGCCGCTGTCTCGCACTAGGTGTTCAACACGCGTAGTCATAACGCGATCTAAAACTTTCCCCAGCACCGGTAGCAAGCTAATTGGACGGTAGCTGCCCGGATCTGACGCATCCGCCTTTTTAGGTTTGGGTATAAATTTCACATTCTGGATTTTCCAGCAACGCGGAAAAACGCCCTTTCTAAACAAAGATTAAACAACCCAACAAAGACACACGGGGCTAACAGGCACGCCTGCAGAGCTGCGTCTGAAGTGATTCCATCATGCCCCGGTGCCTTCTTAGGGTTCATCCTCCTAAGAGCCCTGACGACCTCGTGAACTAGGATTGCCTTATCGGCACCTGTTCCTTGCGCCTTTGCAGCTTCCCGACGTATTAAATCGTGCGACCCTTCATCCCCCTCGGGATTATCCAATGGGAAAAATTTCTCTAGTAAATATTCCGCTGTGGTTTTAAAACCTTCCGTGTATTCGCCATTTGTTTTCTTTATATTACTGAGCGCGATTTTTTGTTGTTTTCCTCTAATTACGCGGTATGCGGTTCCCCAGGGTTCTTTCTCTGAGTTTTGCGTGCAGAATTCTTTAAATTTATTCGTTCGCGTTTCTTCTATTAATATTTTATATTCGCGGTAACTTTGATTATATTCTATTCTCCGTTGTTCTCTTATATCTCCCGAGGCGCGTTGATAGCGGCGCCTTAGGTTACGCGTTTCTGCCCGCTTGGTGGTTAGTTCCCGGGTCCACCAGGGTACGCTGTCTTTAAATGTTTTCTTTTGCGGCATGGAATACGACGACGCGTCTACCACCGCGTCGTTCAATTTTTTCGCGAGTGTTTCTACTTCGTCTGCCTCTCGGCAGTTAAATAGCTCATTTTCGAGCGCAGGGATACTTTCGCCAAATTTTTCTTTAAACCGCTCCCAATTTGCTTTTTTATTACAGAACCGCGGAAATATAGTTAGCTGCTCGTTTGCGCTTGTTTTGGTTTCAACGTCCCATGTTATTAATTTATGGTCAGAGAGCGTTTCCTCGTCCGACCTTAGTTTCCAATTACAAATCGTTTCTAACATTTCGTGCGAGACTGCAGTAATATCTATAAAACTGCTGCCTCTATGCGTCTCAAACGTAGGTGAAATATTAGTGTTTATCACACTAAGGTCCCATCCGTAAAAGATCAGCAACCTGCGAGCCTCTATCGTCTTCGATAGGGCTGCCCCATAATGGCGACTTAGCATTAAAATCTCCCCCGATGATTAAATTTTTATTCCTACCGATTTTGCGCAAAATGTTTTCAACTTGGTTTACTAAGTCCTCGGTTTGAGGATTTTCCGCCGGGAATCAACCGGCGGAAGATACGCGCTGATCACGTAAAATGTATTTAGCCCTGATTTAATTTCGACCGTTGTTAAAAATTCGTTGGATAAATTATTTAGTATTATTCCGGCGCACGTCCCATTATTTATTATTATCCCGCTACGCGGTCGTTCGCTGTTTGCGTTTAAAACGGTAACCCCCTTCCCAAAACCTGTTATTTTGTGGCTATACAGGTGCGGTTCCTGTATAAGCCCGATGTCGATATTATTTTCGCTGAATAACTTTACGAAGTTATTTGTAGCCCCTTTTCCTTTCCCGAGATTTAATTGCGCGAATTTTATCTTCTTGCTTCTTTTAAATCTATCTTTTTCTTCACGGTCCATAATCGATGTTCCGTGTGATTGCGTTCTTCAATCTCAGCATCGTGGGGCATCTACTCGACTTGGCGTCGTGGCGCGTATCGACCTTCGCACCACCGCCAGTTCTGTCGTTTGCCCTAGCGCAAACCACACAGCAGGGGATTGCCCTCCGGCAATTCTTGAATTCGTGACCGACTTCGGCACAGTTACCGCACCACTGTACCTTCTCCCTGCACTCCATCGATCTCTGGCCGTACTCGTAGCACCTGTAGCACTGGGTCATCGAGAAGTGGTCCCGGCCCAGACTCTTCGCCACCTGAGGTTTATAGCTTCAGCTAATAAACGCCCTCGAAGTGTGGGGGTCACTTCGAAGACTACATTGACGAAGGGATCCCTAGGGCCCTTTCCGCCAAATCTAAATTTCTCCCTCAGGTGGTCTTCAATCTTCAAATCGCCGAAGCGGATTCTGGCACGCGATCAACCGCACCAGCTCTTCCGCCTTCATCCCGCTTCGACCCCCGGAAGAACGACCCGTGGGCGCTTCTTCTCGATCGTCTTCGCCACGAGCTCTTTGCAGTGACCACCGACCTTCGACTGCAATTTCTTAGCGTCTTCTCGACCCGCGCACTCAACTACCACACCGCCCCTACGGGTCCTACGAGCCCGACACGACAAAACCATCACGAGCGGGATCGACCTTCTTCTTCAGGGTCGACATGACGTCTTCTTTCTCCCTGGCCTGGCGTCGACCCTAACTGCAAAGGTGGGCGTCGCACCTCGCAGCTGCAGCATACGACGCCTTCCGCCGCTTCGGCACCTCCTGGCTCCCAGAACACTGCTGCCCTGAAACACAAGCAACCACCGCTGGACTTCCCCAACAACTTAGCTCTCCCAGAATCACTAGCCACAAGCCGCAGCGCCCTAACCATGCCTATAAGTTGATTCGCCGCGTCGAGGAAATCATCCAGGGCGTAGCGAATCTTCTTTCTGTCCTCCACGACGATAGTGGCGGAGGTCGTCGGCACCTCCGGAGATGGCCCAGTGCGCCTTCCTCACCCTCAATCTCAGGAGGTCCAGCTCATCGAGGTCGCTAGCTGCAACGCTAACGTCGCTCCTAGTCGACATCTTCGCTGGGCTCCCAGTTGAGGGCGATTCAGGCGCCGCAGCCACCCCAGGGCCCCGACACGACCGCCCAGACACAGGCTCCTCTACCTCCTGTACCTCCTCCTGAATCCCTAACCTAACGTCTTTTAAAATTACCTTTAGCTGTTTCCCCAACAGCGCCCTCAGCCTCCGACCTATTAGACTCGACCTATCTCCTCTTCTTCCTGGGCAATGGTTCCTCGTCGCGGTGGACCACCATGCTGACAAAACAAACGACAAAAATGACACCTAAAACGCAACTCAAAACCACTTGACCGTTACGACGCTAAAAGAACGACGCTAGAAGAACGCAAAACGTTGGTCCAATAAAAATGTTTTGTTTAATGGTGAACCGTAAGCAACCTTGTATTTATTTAAACTGAACCGCCCAATTAAATATTAAATTTTTAACAAAAATACAGCAAGCACTAAGCGTCAAAATAACAACTAGAACCAAATAAATTCCCTAACGCAATTCGTTTCAAAATGTACCGCGAAGAACACTATTTATTTATTTTAAATTTTTAAAACCACCAAATCAAATTTAAATAAATATTATTCAAAATTTAAAATATTATTTATTTAAAAAAAACTTATTTTAATTGTAATTATAATAAGTCGACAAGAATTGAACCGAATCTTTCTTTACGTTTAACTCATTACCCGGTTTTATTTAAACTTATATTAAAATCCTTTTTAAATACCCAAATTATTTTGGTATTAATTTTAGGATATTTTATTAAATTATTTAATTTTATTTTAAAAGGATTTAGTTTAAAATTACAAGAAAACGTTTATTTAGTTTAAAGTATCACAGCAATATAATTAAATTATTTTGTGTAAACCTTTAAATCACCTGGTCCGTTTGTATTTCCTTCTGTTAATCGCCTCGGCTGCTCTTCTAGATAACTTCCATTCTTCAATCATAAAATTAAACAACACATTCCTACCATGCCAATACATTCAACGTTAACTCTATTATAACATCAATATTCAGAATACATTAAATTTTCAAATTAAATTTGAACATTAAAATTCAGTTTTAAAAGAATTTCCGGATTAATTTTATTATCATTTTACTGTGCATCCAAAATTAAAGTCCTTGTTGGATGCCTACTAATTAATATAACAAGATAAGCAGACCGAGTCTGACGTATAAAGGAGCATCTACCACCCTTTACGTTAATTAACCAGGTTCTGTCTAATTTGAGCTCAAAGACCTACCCAAAGTTTCATCCTATTCCCGAACATCAAAACAAAATACCCTTTTTACTTAAACAAGCAAATTTCATCTTAAAATTAAATTTTATGGTTAGAAAATTCCACTAATGTCCATTTAAAGTAAATCAATTATAAAGTCATTCAATACACACAAAAATGTCAAACAAAATAGTACAATTTACCTGAAGGTTATTGTCCATCGTAGCTTCAGTGTAATCGTCCTTTTGTAAATCACACCATTTCAACCGGATTCTATTTACAGCTTCAAGTTGTCAACGCTTTAAAAATGTTCTCCATCACCATTAATTTAAAGTTGTTTCTAGGCTTTTCCGAACTCATCTGTGTATATCTGCCTCTGGTTCAGTGGATGCAGACACATTTACGAACCATTTAGTCATTAACACCCATAAAATAGCAAAGAAATTCATACTTCCTTTTACCAATATTACCAATATACGCCAAAACTGCCTACTTTTGGGTATACATTTGTCGTTGTAAATTTTACTAATTGGTACCGTGATAATAAACTTTTATTACCTTGTATCTAAGTGCACTGAAGTACATTCATGTTAGCACGTAAAATAACCAACTATTTTGAGTCACTAAAATATACTAGCACACTTTAAATTATTTAATCAAACTAAAATGCACTGTTTAATATCAAGTCGCGGATGCACGAGCTTTTAACGCATCGAATCGTCGAAAGTCTAAGAGTCTAAGAGAGAGAAACACATATTCCCGCCTGTATATATAGCGAATAGCCGACACGTCGCTTTGTTCCTAAAACGGGTAATTCCAACGAATTCCTCATTCTACGTTCCCAGTCTGTAGCCTGCACGTCGATTTTTATGAATTTAGTACTCACCCATTGAGATCTCAGAAAATTTCAACACGGCCGCAAAGTTGTCCGAGAAAACTAATTACTTTTATACAGAAATTGTTGTTCTACCTCTGATATATGCATCCTATTTTTAACCAATTGTGACCCCGTGACGTTGCTTAAATCCCGCCTTTTACAATATGTGTCTTTGCTTGACGCATTTTCTCTTTCCTTCTCTACCGTGTTCTTATTGGTGCAACTTGATATACTTTATTATCGATTATATTTTAGTCCACGCGGACTGTTATCTGGGTTTAATAAACCCGTATCGCACATTCTCGTAAATACTAAGTCCCGGTTTCTCCAAGATTCTTTGAAACATTAATTATTTGCCAAATTTACGCAGAATGAGCTTTTTAAAAATACGCAGGTGTTCTGTATTTCCTGCTAAAGCATCTGATCGTTTCCAATATCCTTAGAATCAACATGTTTATCCAAACAAATTAACTTGAAATTGCCTTTTAAAACACGCAGGGTGTTCAAACGTAACATTTTAAATAACCTTCCTACGATTTGACTATTATTGGGTTTTCACAAGCCTTTTATGCTTATTATATGTTATTAACGGTTTAATTAACTCCAATTAAAATTGATTTCCATCCTTTTCATTTTTTAGCGAATACACCTTAAATATTAATTATTATATGTACACTTTGTTTTACTACCGGTTACTTAAAATAGGGTTAATTAATATAAACTTTGTAATTTCCATTTGTTTAGGAATAATTAAATTATCCACTGCGCTTTTCAATACTGCTTCTTTTGATGTAAAGCGTCTTATAGATAATTTAAATTTCTTATTTTACTGAAACGACCGAGTTTATTTATGCTTCAAGGTTTTAATAAAGCGTATTATTTAATGAAATTCCTTATACACGGTAATTAAAATTATTTGATTTGATTATTTAATTTTCTACCCTGGTCTAAATATGAGTATATATATATATATATATATATATATATATATATATATATTGCTATGAATAAACAGGAATTGGAATTATCGGAGCCCTGACGTTGGGCCGCCTTATTAATATTGCTATGCTCCCTAAATTATTCGCGCCCCATCATTTGGTCGACATATAAATATTTCTATGTATTAACTGGATTTATCAATCTCCGACGTTGGGCTGTCATATAAATATTGCTATGAACTCCCTCCAGGAACTTAACTGGATTTTATCGTGTATCGACCTTGTCGACCAATAACAAAATTTGATATGTTACCGCCTTACTCGTTATCAATGGCGTATTCAACTTATAGCTCCTCCTTTATTGTTTAGATTTTCAAATCACTCCCATTAACTTTATCTTATGACCTCGACTAGCATTTATTTAGAATTATAAAAAGAAGTTAATTCGATTCTATATAATGAAACAAATATTATGTACAGTTTTTGTAAATTATTTAAAATTCACTTTTTAATTAATTAATGTTGTAAATCTCTTTTGTCAAAAATTATATACTTTTTAATCAAATCTAGTCACCAAAAAAAATCTATTGTTTTTATAAAAAAAAAAGCTTGGAACGTTCAAAACCTTTTATCATATGACGCACTTTATACGTATGCAAGTTCTCTGTTTTTGTTGACTTCCTCACATTCATTTATATTAAGCAAATTCAATATTTAAATAAAAAAAATAGAAAAATAATGTCTTATAACTAAAAATCTAACCTGGTCTATTTTCTTCGCTATTTCCTTTTCGCAATTGACGCATCCATTATCAGCTAATATTTTACATGCATTCTACCATCCATTTGAATAAAAATTATTTTTCCCCAATTCAGGATTATTACATTCCCATTCGAAATATTGTTTATCCACACGCTTGAACCATTGCATTTAAATTATTGTTATCACCCTCAGGACTACCATTATTAAACTTATACTTATTCACCCCAATTTATTGTCATCTCATTCAGACTTATTACTTCTTATCAATTTCCCTAAACTTAGAATTGGATTATTCTCCCCGGACTCAGAGCCCTATTATTATTATGTTTTAGTTTAAATAAATTTCCAAAATCTACTTAAGTTTAATCGGCAATCATAATTTTCATCTTAAGTCGCACTAATACAACTTTTCACTTTAAATTATTATTACGTATCACACTTTGTCTCAGAGTGGCGCACCTCGGCCTTTGTTGAGTTGAAAACTGACTTCTTTATCACAGTCCCTGTTAATATATCATTGATCTACTACTCCGTCAGTGGGTATGGTCTACAATCTCGTCGCTAGTGGAATCAAACACAATGAACCTTTTAAATATAATCTGCTATAAATCTTCCTATTACCTATTCTCCCTAATATTCTATCTATTGTTGGTGGACAATTGTATTGCGGCTTCGTTCGCTTATTAATTTCACTTGTATTTATACACAACTTAATACTATTATCACTTTTCTTCATGACGACTACTAATGAATTCACAAAATTCCTACTGGAGCTCTCTATAATACCTTCACGTAACATTTCTTCAATTTCTTCCTTTACTCTATTCCTATATGCTACTGGAATAGGATATATTTTAGTGTTAAACGGTTCTGTATTTATTACTTCCAACTTGTGCACATAACCCGTGGCAATTCTCGACTTCGACCCAATTAATTCTGAATGCTTACTCAATAATATATTCACCCTATTTCTTAAATCATCTGGACACTTAATATCTTCATTTTCATTACCCCCATTATCTATTTCTTCACTAAACTGATTAATATTCACGCAGTCGTCTTCTATTTCAATATTCCCCTCTTCATACCATTTAATATATTTCTCATTACACTCAATCTTTTTGCATTCCGTATTTATCTTCAACCCCAACTTATCTATCATATTCATCCCAAATATAACATCTATCTTTAGTCCAAGTACTACCATAAAATCATTCTCCCATATTTCATCTCCCATTTCACATCTCAGAATTATCATTTCATTTATCACACTAAATCTCTTATTATTTGGTGCCACCAAATTACACCTTGTTATAGGTATTGCTTTATCCCCCAATTTCTCTCGTTTAACAAATTCTTCCGCAACAAGTGATGCTTCTGCTCCAGTATCAATTAACACTTTAACTATTTTATCTTCCACCTTTAAATTAATTATTGGTAATAAGTTCCTTTCAAATCTTCTTAATCCATTATCCATTTCATGTTTAATAAACTCGCGCTGTTTTCCGTATCCGTTAATTCGTAGAATTTTCCTTGGTTCGTCCGTACTCAAAAATCCTGATTTCGCGTTGAAGGTCCTGACTGACTCGTTATCCCTGCGTATGTGCGATTCGTATTCCTTATTTGCGTGCTATTAATATTTCTTGCTTGTGTCCGTCGATCATCATTTTCCTGCCTATTTCTTTCTCTACCATTATAATTTCCTTCATGATTCGTTCTGTACATTCGTTGCCTTGGTATCTGACCCGTGTTCCTGTTTTGCCTAAAATCATTATTAAAATTGCCATAGTTCCCCCTATTAAAATTTCTTCCACGGATCATAATTATAATTGTTCCGTTGATAATTATTTCGAGTCTCCGTATTTCTTATAAAATTCGTTCGTCGATCCCTAACATTATTTTCCATTTTACAATCAAATTCCAAATCATCATATCTCTGCAAATAATCAATAAACGTATCCCTATCTACTATATTCTGCATCGTTATGTATCGCTTTACTTCAGCGTTAAAATGACCTGCTAAATATCTTATATTATGCATATCTTCTAAAGGAGGATCCAGTTGCTTCGCTACAGTAAATTTCTCAATCGCATATAATTCTCGCGTTATTCCTTTCTCCAAATCGTACCTTCCCATACTCAGGTTATTCCGAATCCTATCTTGCTAATTGTCACTCCAGAATTGTCTTAAAAATTTCCGCTCAAACTGTTCAAATGTGTCCATTTCACTCTCAACTAAATTGTACCATTTTTCAGCATCTCCCCTTAGCATCGCTTTGATTAAATTTAATTTATATAACTCATCTGTAGAATCTCGTATTAACATATTAAAATTTCTCAGAAATAACTTCGGATTTAATTTTCCGTCCCCGTAAAATTTTGTAAACTGTTCAATTGAAAGATTCGTTTGAACTAGCCTAATTGGTTCTCTATTAAAATTTATTGGATTACTTTTTAAATTATTTATCTCTTGATTTATTGATCTGAACTCCGTTTCGCCATTTTTCTTCAATTTTACCTAATTTAATATTTAAATCCGTAATTTTATCGTTGGACTCGCTTTCGTATTTTTCCTGTTTTGTTTTAACTAATGTAATATGGTCAGTAGTGGGGTAAGGCCGGTCCTAATTCAAAACGTGTTCAGACGTATTTTCCATATGTAAAATACACGTGAAACGTTTTGAATTAGGACCGGCCTTATATACTTTCAATGTAAAATAGTTGTGAAAACATTTCAATGTAAAATAGTTGTGAAAACATGAATTCTTATATACTTTCAATGTAAAATACTTGTGGGCACGTTTTGAATTAGGATCGGCTTTATATTACTTTCAATGAAACATACTTCAAAACACACGTATGTTGAAAAATGTAAGTGCAGAGAAAAATGTGTGTAGCTGTTTTGAATTCGGTTTTGTAGCGAGAAGTTACACGTCCGTTTTGAATTAGGATCGGCCTTATATACTTTTAATGTAAAATACTTGTGAGTATGTTTTGAAGTCAGACCGGCTTTATATTACTTTCAATGGAACATACATACTTCAAAACACACGTATGTTGAAAAACGTAAGTGCAGAGAAAATGTGTGTAGATGTTTTGAATTTGGTTTTCTAGCGAGAAGTTATAAAGTATGCCAGATGCAAAATATCGCATTCAAGTCAATTGTGTTTAATTAAAGTGGATTCTGATTTATGTTTTTTATTTATGTTTAGAGACTGCAAATACACATGGGCCGGTTTCAATTCAAAATGTGTTCACTCTTATGATAGGTTGAAAAGTGGGTTGGCAAAGTACGCAGATGGTGGTAATCTGCTATATAAGGAGATTGCTCCTAATATTAATTTAATTAGTCGAAGAAATGCAATATGGATTTTAATACTCTTAATAAAACCACATATCGCAAACCTTATGTAAATTCAAAAGATCTTGTAATGAATAAGAGGTTTGAAGTTTTAAAAGTGGAAACAATCAAGACAAAATATGGAGAAAGAGTATTAGTGGAAACAGAAGAGTTCAAGAGTATATTGCCATTGAGATATTTTGAATACCTTCAAGCGCATGGAGTGAAACAATTAAATGAAAGTATTGGCTCGAACAAACACGTATACATAACTAGTAAGGGATCGATCGGTCTAACTGTCAACATAGAATGTTCAGAATAATGTCACTAATCTAAAAAATTAGTTTATTATTATAATAATATACATATTGTTCTTTACTGTTTAAATTATTATAACACGTCTAAGTCGATTGTATAAAGAATGATGTATTTAATTAAAGTGGGTTCTGATTTATGTGCATTTTACTTTGAGTTTACTACCTTGTTTAGAGAAAGTCTAATTTCAAAAGAGAAACTTTTATAAAATACTTTTTTATTTTACAAATTGTTGAATATTTTGATCTAACTATTTATAAATGAAAAAGTATTTATTAACTCCCGTTCTTGAAGTATCTGCTGCTCCCTCGCAGCTCCAAATCTATACGACGCAGTAGCTTCTCTCCACGCTTTTTAAATGCATTAAGCAAACAGCCATATTAGATTCTGTACATAACTTTTTCATAGCCAACATGTTTTTGCATGATCTGTGAGCATAACATAAAAGATTATTGTAGGTTCACCTTTTCTTTTGTATACTACCTGATGTTTCTGAGAGGATCAGAGTGTGTCAACGATCCGACGATAGCCTCATAATTTCCAGAATGGTTTTTTGATCTAATGTAACTTATAAATTAGTAGTGTTTTAAAACACATGTATAAATGTGAAAAAGCACTTACCGTGATATATCTATTACGTCACTATCAAAAATAGCAGCAGTGTTGAGTTGAGGCGAAGAAGAACCAAAAACTTCTTTAATCAAGTCTTCGTCAGAATGTAATATAAATTGCTCTAGAACTTTTACGTTGGTACTATTACAATTTTTGATTGATGATAAGTTACTCATTTTTAAAAGTTGCTAGTAATAGTAACTAATAATTATACAAGAGATCTGATTGAATACTGTTGGTAAAATCTACGTGAAGTATTTATATTAAATAATAAACTGACCTGTTAGAAAAAATTAAAAATTTGCATCGTTTTCTGAAAAAATTCAGCTCTGTAATCTATTCTAATGAATAAAACAGTATGTAAGCGAATATAATTATACCTCAGCAGAAATAATGAATTAGATTCATTGTCTGAATAAGAAATTGCAATAAAGGCACATAATAAAAAACCTAAATTAGATTAATTTGGTTTTATATTACTGCTAGCATAATTTATTTTCCATAAAACTTAACAAAAATTGACTTTATATGCATATATATAGGTATATAGTAATTTGTGTGGGTGTGTGTTTACGCGAATCATGCTGAATAAGGAAATTCTTTAATTCTATCAAGGTACTGCAAAATGTTTTTTTAATACTGGGTTTTTAAAAAAACCATGAGTGCGTGTAAATTATTATATTTTTCTTTAGATTAATTTCATTTAAAATAATGCAATGCAAATGGCCCTTAACTAGTAATATATATAGAATAAGTTTTAGATACCGCTGACATAATTTATATGCATATATAGGTAATTGTGTGTTTACACGATTTATGCCGCATAAGAAATTCTTTAAAGGTACTGCTATATGATAAAACTGCAGAATGTTTTTTTAATACTGGGTTTTTAAAAAACCATTAGTGCGTGTAAATTATTAAACATTAACGGTTTAATCTGAGACATTTTTTCAAATTTGCTTTATTTTTTATTAAAAGATTTCATATGTAACCATAAAAAATAGCGCTGTAATGATAGTGTATTTTCTGTACACACAGCATAAATCAAAGGTTGTATAAAACATTTTTATTACTATACTGCAAACAAATATTAAGTAGTGTATTGATTTGTATAGAATCATGAATTCTGAAACCGTGGCCGAGATTAGTAGCGATATTTTGAGATTAACTGTAAAATGCTTGAATCTAATCAAATCAGTCAATGAAATAACGAAACACATTATAATTATCAAAGCGAATATTAGTATATTGAAGCTTGCTATTAGAAATAAGGTATACGAAGACAATCGTCAGGAAAATCCTAGTAGGCTGGAATCTAATTTGGCACATCTTAAAAGCTACCTTGTACGATTGAGGCACTTGAAACGCTCTTTGGAATATAAAGATAAAGGTATTGATGCAACGCTTTCTAGAGGTCATATTCGAAAAAATCTGATTTGGCATGATGTACAATCATGTTTTGGAAGTCGAATAATTACGGGACTTATTACCAATTTAAGTTATAGAGATCCTCTAGTGTTCTTAGACAAGGCGTTCGCTAGTTTTAAACGCAAGATTGTTGCTTGCTTAAAAAAGTCATTGTTGAAAGTTAATGTAATATTGGCCGCTAACTTTGTTAAGCCTACAACTGGCGAAATAGATTTGAAGACGTTTCCTACTGCAAATTGTCACATCGATATAAATACCAATCTCAAGCGGTGGTATAAGGAGAACGTATTGGACAAGATTTCGAAGCGATTAGAGGAATTTAGCGAAAAGGATTCTGGTTGGGCAATCCAAGAAATTTTACACTTGAAGGTAAATATAAGCAATCATGATCCACTTAAAGGAGGGTGTTCAACGTTTGTTCCGGTTCCGGACTTAATGGAAAAAAAAAGCTGTGGTAAATGTAATAAATAACGACCAACATTGCATTCTTTGGATCTTGGTTTCCGCTTTATATCCTGCTAAACAAAATAGTCAGAGAATATCTAGCTATCCACATTTTGATACAGTATTACGCTACAATTCAATTCAGTTTCCAATCACATTAAAAATTGAGAAGCTCAACAATCTTGCAATTAATCTATATTGTATAGAAAATACTAAAATACTACCATTTTGTTTAAGTGAAAATTTTAAAAAAATTGAACCTATTAATCTGTTAGTTTTAAATAATGATTCCTTACAATATTCTCGTCCGACAAATGCTAATGAGAATCACTTTTATTTTACTTGGATTAAGGATATGTCAAAATTATTTGCAAAACAGTTGTCTTCACATCACCATAGAAAATTTTTTTGTTATAGATGTTTAAATAATTTTAGTACAGCAGCATTACTTAAGCGTCATTCGAATTATTGCGAAAAACAGAATACTTGCTCAATAAGATTACCCGAAGAATCCGAAAAGTATCTAACATTTAAACATTTCCACTATCAAGAAAAAGTATCATTTGTAGTTTATGCAGATCTCGAATGTATATTAGAACCATGCAATGAGCCGGAGGTAATATTAAACACAGTCCGTTACCAAAGGCATATACCCTTTAGTATAGCGTACTATTTGAAATGCTCGTATGATAATAAATATTCTAAATTTCAATTGTATCGCGGAAAGGATTATGTAGAATGGTTTGTTGCTCAATTGAAACTGATTTCAGAAACGACGAATAAAATTTTCTGTAACCCAAAACCTATGAATCCTTTAACAGAAGAACAAAAGTCCGCATTTAAATTTGCCCTTCACTGTCACATTTGCAATAAACTTTTTAGTATAGATGATATTAGAGTTCGCGATCACTGCCACTTTACAGGTGAATTTCGAGGAGCGGCTCATCAAGATTGCAACATCAATTATCATAATTCTTATATGATACCAGTAGTTTTTCATAACTTATCAGGCTACGATTCGCATTTCATTATTAAAAAATCTCGTTAGAGTTTTCAGGTTCGTTAACATTCTACCAATAAATAAGGAAAAATACATATCTTTTACAAAATATGTAAAAGGTATGAAAGTTAGTTTTAGATTTATCGATTCATTCAGGTTTATGGCATCTAGCATCGAAAAATTAGCTTCCTACTTAGATGATAATAAAAAATCCATCACCATGGAAAATTGTAACACTGATAATGAGTTTCAGTTACGCATAAAGGCATATTTCCCTATGATTACATTAACTCTTGGGATAGGCTCAATGAAACCGATTTACCCTGTAAAACAGCATTCTTTAATCGTTTGCGCAATGAAGAAGTCTCAGATGAAGACTACAATCACGCTAAACACGTTTGGCAAACATTTAATATAACAACACTAGGGGACTATTCAGACCTATATTTAAAAACAGATGTACTGCTTTTGACTGATATATTTGAAAACTTTAGAAAAACTTGCATGTTCACGTATAAGCTAGATCCACTTCACTACTTTACGGCTCCTGGTTTAGCTCTAGATGCAATGTTAAAACGACAACGTTAAACTCGAGTTGCTTACTGATA
Organism: Platerodrilus igneus; assembly: GCA_036346225.1. NCBI lineage: Eukaryota > Metazoa > Arthropoda > Insecta > Coleoptera > Lycidae > Platerodrilus > Platerodrilus igneus. The sequence continues at coordinate 1,306,813 of JARFIW010001214.1, forward strand.
TTGAAAAATAATGTTTTAGAACGGGGAATTCGTGGGGTGTTTCTCAATGTTCGAATAGATATGACAAAGCAAATAACAAATATATGAATGCAGATTATGATCCAATTTGATTCTAAATATTTAATGTATTTTGATGTTAATAATTTATATGGGGCTGCAATGTCTGAATATCTTCCATATGGAGAATTTGAATTTTAGATGGTACCAGTCCAGATATAGTACGTTTAGACATACTTAATATTCCTGATGATTCTGATGTAGGATATATTTTGAATGCGATTTACACTACCCAGTATCTTTACATGAAATTCACAGTGACTTACCTTTGGCACCTGAACATATGATACCACTAGTACCTTCTAATAAATCAAACTTAAAGAAATTACTTACAACTTTATATCCAAAACTCAACTATATTATTCACTACAAGAATTTAAAAATGTATTTAAGCTACGGTTTAGAACTGAAAAAGATTCATAAGGTTCTTCGGTTTAAACAAGCCCCTTGGTTAAAAGAATACATTGATTTGAATACGAAATTAAGACAACAGTCAAAAAACAGTTTCGATATATGCTTTTATAAAAATATGATAAATTCGGTTTATGGAAAAATGATGGAAAACGTAGGGAAAAGGAAATATGTGAAATTAGTGACCGAATGGGAAGGACGGTTTGGAGCTCGTAGTTACATAGCGAAACCTAATTTTCACAGTTGCACTGTGTTAGACAAAGATCTGGTCTTAATAGAAATGAATAAATTAGAGGTTTATTTAAACAAACCCATTTATGTAGGTTTCTCTATTCTAGATATTTCAAAAACCTATTTATATGAATTTCACTACAGTTATATAAAATCGCAATTTGCTAACAAAGCAAAGCTGCTGTACACAGATACGGATAGTTTGATATATGAGTTTAGCGTTGAAGATATTTACTCTTATATCAAAGAAGATATTCATAGATTTGATACTTCCGATTACGACCCTCATAACAAATATCATATCCATTATCAAATAAAAGGTTCCTGGTATTATGAAAGATGAAAACAATGGTGATATCATGCTAGAGTTTGTAGGGCTTAGATCTAAAATGTACACTTACAGAGTTCAGGATAGGATAATAAAAAAGTCAAAGGGATCTTCCTTAGCAAGTATTAAGCAAATTTCTTTTGATGATTATAAGAATGCTTTGTTTTATAAACAGACTGTACAGATACAGCAATGTTTAATTAGATCAGTCAAACATGATGTGTTTACTATTAAACAAAACAAAATTGTTCTTAATCCAAGTGATGATAAAAGAATTCTTAGTACCTCAACCACTGATACTAAACCTTGGGGGTATAACTATACACTCAGAAATGACTTGTAAAGCTTCAACCACTGGCTCAAATAAAGAATGCAATTTATTTTATCTCCATTAACATATAATATTTTTTAGTTATAAAACTTCAGTGTTATGTTTATACCTGCACAAGTACGCCGTTTTTCGTTTTGGATGTATCTAAAAATAGGATACCTTTCAATCTGCCCGAGTTGAACTATATTAGTATAAATGTATTGTAGAGAAAAATAGTAGTAGTAACCGTTCTGTTAAAAAAATCCAGTTTGTTAATAACATTCCAGTTAGTTTATTTGAGAAATGTATAACAAAACTTTTATTTAAAATTGTCAATGTTTATGGCTGTTTACTAAATCACTTAATAATTCAAACATGTAAAAGATATTGTAAAAACATGTAAAAATATTAATAAATAGACTGTGATTGCTAAATTATTTATTGTTTTTGATAATTTGTAAAGGTACAGTAATAATAATAAAGTAATTATAATATTCTTATGCTGTTTGAGAGTGGATTGTATTTGACTATCTTATCATGAAGTATAAGGCAATGACAAGATGTATTTGGCAAAACGTTTCTGCTAGTTTCAAATTCTAATCTAATATCGACAGTACCAGATTTTAACGCTTTGTTTTGTCTACAACAATCTATGACTACTAATGGTGCAATACTTCGTAAATCTTCAGGATTAAAAAGTGGTTCATTTTCCTTTTCGTAGTATGATTGCTGAAACTGAGCATACATCTCATATAACACCGCAGTCTGTTTATTCTCGAACTTCAAATTTAAGTTATCGTTCGGGAAAATTTCTGAATTTAAATATAGTTTCATGTTGGTTAAATAGCAATGATCAAAACGACTGTAGTTGCTCATGTATCTATTTTTTCGGTTGGTTTGGAAACCAACAATCACAAATCTTGGTTTTTCTAATTGTGTTGTTGTTTTAATGTTCCATGTAAGACGTTGCGTTTCTTGTAGAAGTTGATATTCATGCAACTCCCATCCTCTAAACGGAATATGCAAATCCTGATTTTGTGCAACGCATTCTATTAAATTAATTCGTTGAGTATCATCAACGGCTACATGCGGAATTTTCCATAAAACTTTGTTTAAAACAACTTTTATTTCTTCATCGGGTGTAGGATTAATTATAGCATTAGTATCAAAACTAGAACGTAGTAAAACTAACTCATGACGGAGGTTTAAAATAATTTTTTTTAAATCTTCGCATAATCCGAGAACCATTGAAAGTACTCCCTGTATGTTTGTTGTGGTTTGTTTAGCATTCTTCTTAAGTTTCTTTGGGAATTAAACCACTCATAGTTTTTAAAATGACCTTTATTTACGTTTCGATCCTAGGTCATGGATGGAAACGTAAATAAAGATCATTTTTAAAACTATGAGTGGTTTAATTCCCAAAGAAACTTAAGAAGAACCATTGAAAGGTTTATTGCAACATTAAAATTCCCATTGGCATCAACTATTTGTGAATCATCCATAGGAACCACCCAGTGTTTTGTAAATGTTTACTTTGATTGCTATTATATGAAACATATCCCTTCATTATAGACGTTAATCCAGGATTCCAAACACGATCTACAATGACACCACCAATCTCATATCTAATTTCATCAAAAAGCAGCAAAATCCTGTTATTTACAAACTTTGCTGTCTGAGACGGCGTTCCATCTGTTCTAATTAATTTGCCTTCTATGTACAGCATGCTCTTCGATGGTAAGGTGTATACATCTTGTTGTATAGGGATTCGAATTTCATCATTATTGTTTAAAGATGTGTTAGCATAAGGTTGATGAGTATGTTTTTCAATATTAACAATTGTATTGTCGAAGTAAACTTTTTCACGCACGTTCAGTATTTCACTATTCATTCTACTTTTTAATTAAATAAATGCAGTCCTAACGATTGTAGAAACTGCCGATTTTGTGTTGTTAGCGGTCTTGAAACAATCAATCGAGTGTCGATTGCTTTGAAATTTTCAGCATTTATAGCAATTCTTGACATGTTGCGTGCATTATACTTAATACCCATGGCTATTGCAGATTTTTTTTAAATGCAACCTTACAGTTAGCAGTTCTCCTTTGAAATTAACTAAATTTCCATCTTGATCTAACACTTTAACTATTATTTCATTTATTATACGTGACCTGATTGGTAGATATATAATCATAGGTGGGCACTCGACAATTTAAAAACCTGCAGGTACTTGAGGAAACAATTCGTGTATTACATGGGCTGGTTTACTATTTAAATAGGATCCACTTGCAATATTACAATCGATTAAAACTGCATTCACTTTACAAATGTTGATCGCGTAGTCTGCTTGATGCGTAACATATGCTAGCAATTTTTGCAGATTGAAACCAAGTAGTGAACCAATTGAATCCTTTTTGGTAAAATCCACATCTAGACTACATTTAATACTACATTTAAGTGTATTATTGTCAGCTGTAATTTCTATATACACTGGCGTCTTTCTAGCGCTTCGTGATTGTTCCATACGACCCCGCCATCTTTTATCACCTAAAGCTTTTTGAAGATATTTATTAATTTCTCTAATCTCATAAGCACCTTCAGGTATTTCTATGAATTCTCCGTTAGATCCATAATAAAATTTATTATTTATTCCTTTTTCTATGTTTGGAATTGTGTTATAAGACTCAAAATTTGTTAATCCTAATACGTACTCCGAATCATTTTCCAAGTTTATAGGCGGATTAAAATTGCTTGTTAAAACCGAAGTGTTTCCCGTTAGCGTAAAAGTGTACGACATGACAACTTCGTATGTAGTTCTATGTACTACTTAGAAATTGTAAGCATAAATGACCGTAAAACACAGTACCGTACGATTGTTCTTGGTTAATGTTATAAAGAATTTTACATTTACCCCCGCTATTCAAATAACTTATCAACTCTGTTGGCGGTTGCAGGTTTCCGTAGCTGTCATAGTAAATAGCGCTACTACCGTACTTTTTATAAGAGGTCCAATGCGTGCCTACCTTCTATTCCATCTAAATTAATTATACCACATTCTTTTAAATTAACTTTCTTGGGAAGATTGTTTCTCATGAACACTCAACGGAAATATGGTACTTCTAATTGCTTAACAAACTCTATTAATTCTACATTGCTTAGTGCTCGATTAGGTAAAATCAAGTTGCGTTCCTTTGAGGTTTTGTAGGGGCTAAAAAAGACCAAAACCTTTTTTATAAGGTTTGATGTACATGCCGTTTCCGACTGCAATGTCCTCCATTGCCTTGTTATGACGTTGTTTTTCCGCTAGTTGTTCCTTAGCTATTTTAGTATCTGAAACTGCTTTTGCAACAGCTGCTGCACCGCCAGTAAGAGTACCAAGGGCGCTTAGGCCTGCAAAAATTGGTATTAGTGGTAGAAAACCTCTTGTTTTAGGAATTGATATAATACGAGCTGATTTAATATGCTTCTTTTGTTTTGCTGTATTGGCGGCCTTAATTGCTATGTTGATTGCATCCATAATATTAGATCCTTTAGCCTTTTTTAAAGCTGTACGTGCTTGTTTGATAATACTTTTAATACCTAGCGTACTTCTTATTTTACGTTTCTTTATCAGTTTTCTTATTTTATTGATATTTTTTGTTCTCAGTGATGCACAGGCACCCATACCAAGTTTTACTTTAGCTTTCATTGCGGTAGCTACTCAAAAGACTGCTACTTTTTCACCTAAAGACGAGTCACCAGAATTTAGTCTTTCTGTAGCTAACTGAGCTAACTTCGAATCTGCTTGATGGCGTTTAGATAGATCCTTTTCTTTGGAGTATGCAATATCGTGCTCCTTACAAGCCTCGTCTAACTTGTTTATTCCATTGTCTCCCCAAGCTAACCGTTCGATTAGTTTTGTACCCGGACCGCAAAATTTGTAACCCGGAATATGCGCTTCAAATGGTAAATTGTTAATTACAGTATTTAACAGTCCGTTCCCAGTAGTTTTAGAATTATTATATGTAATCATTAGCGGACAACTATCCTCTCAAGCTGTGCAGTAAATAAATAAAATATTGTGAATTAATGATCCTTTATATACTCGCCGTTTCTTATATATATATATATATATATATATATATATATATATTACTCATATTTAGACCAGGGTAGAAAATTAAATAATCAAATCAAATAATTTTAATTACCGTGTATAAGGAATTTCATTAAATAATACGCTTTATTAAAACCTTGAAGCATAAATAAACTCGGTCGTTTCAGTAAAAATAAGAAATTTAAATTATCTATAAGACGCTTTACATCAAAAGAAGCAGTATTGAAAAGCGCAGTGGATAATTTAATTATTCCTAAACAAATGGAAATTACGTGCAAAGTTTATATTAATTAACCCTATTTTAAGTAACCGGTAGTAAAACAAAGTGTACATATAATAATTAATATTTAAGTTGTATTCGCTAAAATGAAAGGATAGAAATCAATTTAATTGGAGTTAATTAAACCGTTAATAACATAATACCTATAGAAGCTTGTGAAAACCCAATAATAGTCAAATCGTAGGAAGGTTATTTAAAATGTTACGTTTGAACACCCTGCGTGTTTTAAAAGGCAATTTCAAGTTAATTTGTTTGGATAAACATGTTGATTCTAAGGATATTGGAAACGATCAGATGCTTTAGCAGGAAATACAGAACACCTGCGTATTTTTAAAAAGCTCATTCTGCGTAAATTTGGCAAATAATTAATGTTTCAAAGAATCTTGGAGAAACCGGACTTAGTATTCACGAGAATGTGCGATACGGGTTTATTAAACCCAGATAACAGTCCGCGTGGACTAAAATATAATCGATAATGAAGAGTGTCAAGTTGCACCAATACGAACAGGTTAGAGAAGGAAAGAGAAAATGCGTCAAGCAAAGACACATATTGTAAAAGGGCGGGATTTAAGCAACGTCAAGGGGTTGCGATTGGTTAAAATAGGATGCATATATCAGAGGTAGAACAACAATTTCTGTATAAAAGTAATTAGTTTTCTCGGACAACTTTGCGGCCGTGTTGAAATTTTCTGAGATCTCAATGGGTGAGGACTAAATTCATAAAAATCGACGTGCAGGCTACAGACTGGGAACGTAGAATGAGGAATTCATTGGAATTACCCGTTTTAGGGAACAAAGCGACGTGTCGGCTATTCGCTATATATACAGGCGGGAATATGTGTTTCGCTCTCTTAGACTCTTAGACTTTCGACGATTCGATGCGTTAAAAGCTCGTGCAACCGCGACTTGATATTAAACAGTGCATTTTAGTTTGATTAAATAATTTAAAGTGTGCTAGTATATTTTGTGACTCAAAATAGTTGGCTTATTTTACGTGCTAACATGAATGTACTTCAGTGCACTTAGATACAAGGTAATAAAAGTTTATTATCACGGTACCAATTAGTAAAATTTACAACGACAAATGTATACCCAAAAGTAGGCAGTTTTGGCGTATATTGGTAATATTGGTAAAGGAAGTATGAATTTCTTTGCTATTTTGCGGGTGTTAATGACTAAATGGTTCGTAAATGTGTCTGCATCCACTGAACCAGAGGCAGATATACACAGATGAGTTCGGAAAAGCCTAGAAACAACTTTAAATTAATGGTGATGGAGAACATTTTTAAAGCGTTGACAACTTGAAGCTGTAAATAGAATCCGGTTGGAATGGTGTGATTTACAAAGGGACGATTACACTGAAGCTACGAGGACAATAACCTTCAGGTAAATTGTACTATTTTGTTTGACATTTTTGTGTGTATTGAATGACTTTATAATTGATTTACTTTAAATGGACATTAGTGAATTTTCTAACCATAAAAATTTAATTTTAAGATGAAATTTGCTTGTTTAAGTAAAAGGGTATTTTGTTTTGATGTTCGGGAATAGGATGAAACTTTGGGTAGGTCTTTGAGCTCAATTAGACAAACCTGGTTAATTAACGTAAAGGGGTGGTAGATGCTCCTTTATACTCAGACTCCGGTCTGCTTATCTTGTTATATTAATTAGTAGGCATCCAACAAGGACTTTAATTTTGGATGCACAGTAAAATGATAATAAAATTAATCCGGAAATTCTTTTAAAACTGAATTTTATGTTCAAATTTAATTTGAAAATTTAATGTATTCTGAATATTGATGTAAATAGAGTTAACGTTGATGTTTGTGGTAGGAATGTGTTGTTTAATTTTTATGATTGAGAATGGAAGTTATCTAGAAGAGCAGCCGAGGCGATTAACAGAAGGAATCAACGGACGAGGTAATTTAAAAGTTTTCACAGCATTCTTGACGCCACAACTGTGGGTCTAGAATGTTTTTTAAAGGGCCAGTACCTGCACAGATGAGAGGTTACACAGCATTCTTGGCGACCCAAAGTGAGGCTCGAGTTCCAAATAAAAATTTTGTTATTTTATTCCAGGAAACTGGCGATCTGAGAGAGAGTTTCTGTGTGTATAAATTTAAGAGTATTTTAGAGTGTGTGAGTGAGTAGAACGTATGCAGAGAAAGGAGTGGTTAAGGAGTCAAGGAGTGGAAATTGGAAGTGACGATAGTGCATTGTGTGAGAAAATTTCGAAAATGGAAGAAGCTGGAGGCAGTAGAGATCAGTCGAGGACGGAATCAGGGGATCAAGGAAACGAGTTAATGATGAGAATGTTAGAGGAAATGCGATTAGCTAGGGAAGAATCAATAGAAAATTAGAACTGCTAAGCGATGAAGCTAATAGAGCTAGGAAGAATCTAATAGAGCGAGGAGGTCCAACCAAAAATTAGAGCAGATAAGCGGGAAAATTGAACAAAATACTAAAGAATTTACAGAATTTAAAGATAGTCTTACCGTGAAACTGGGGGAAGTAGAAAATAGGGTTGAGAAAAATGAGCGTGATATTACAGGTCTTCGACAGGAAATGGGACATTTAAGGTCCGAAGTACGCATTTTCTGTGAAGAAGAAATAAACGTAAAATGACTGAAGTAACGGACTCATGTAGGGATCAGTTAGGCAGGGTAGAACGAAGTTAGTAGTATTAAATACAACATGTCAAATTTAACGGGGATGGTCCTAGATTTTATACAGGTAGCGTATCATTGGACCAACACATGAAGTTTTATGGCGATAACAGAGTAAATCCACAAATTTTTATTAATAGTGTAAGAAATCTAGTGGGAAATTTATTTGACGAACAGACTAAACTAAATACGATAAAGGCTTTATTAAAGGACAACGGAAGCATGGTACAATTTAGTAGGACAGGACATAGACACGTATCAGGACTTTGAAGACAAATTTTTACAACATTACTGGAGTGATCACAAACAGGATCAGATTAGGGACGACTTGATTACAGGAAAATTTAAGGGAGAGTTTGCAGGTTCTAGGAGCAATATGCCATCCGCAAGTACAGTGTGGCCAAACAACTGAATCCACCATTGACGGACAGACAGATTATCAAGTACCTATCACGACATTTTGAACAGGAAATTAGACAACACGTGGCCTTACAAAACATCACAGAACGGGAGACATTTTTAGAGTATTTGCAGAGATATGACGATGTATGTGTAGGACGGACAAGAGAGATACGAGAACGAAACGTTAACACAGTTAGGTTTGACAACAGGACACCGAATTATCCGAGACGGCCTGACTACAACAGAAATTTTCGACCGAATTGGGAACGACGAGGACAGGAATACAGGAGCAATAGTGCGACTAGGGACCGACGCCAAGACCTAGTTACACGCGACAGAACAGTTTACCGGAAGTAAACAGGACTGTGACCAGCACGCCGAATAGAGACAGGGACACGGATATTAACACGAGGAGGACGTACGCACAGGTTGTAGAAGGACAACCAGGACCAAGCACTGAAAACAGGACGAGACAGGATTTTTAGAACGTGACAGACCACTAGATTTCTGTGTAAATGTATACGAACATCCACGTGAATTTTTCAAAATTGAGGAGGAAGTAGAGCCAGAAACTGAGGAAAAATTATGTTTGCCAATTATTAATTTAGAAATTTTGAGAATAATGTAGAAGTATTACTTGATACAGGGGCAGAGGCGAGTTTAATATCGGAGGAATTCGTCAGCAAAATTAGGGATAAGGTTTGTGATAGAATTATGCCTATAAAACGTAGCCATTTAGTAGCTCAAATAAAAGAAGTTTGCTGTAGTAAATAGTGTTGTGGTGCTTAGGATAGATATAGGAGGTTTAAGCTGTGAACAGGAGTTTGTAATTGTACCTGGACTGAAGTTTCAGAGCATTTTAGGTGTTGACTGTATGATGAAGTTAGGGGTTTTGATAGATATGGAAAGGAAGGTAATAAGAATTAAGGATAGGGTAGTGCCATGGAAAGGCAGTTATGAAGTCACAGAGGATGACACGGGGTTTAGTATTAATGTAGTAGAGGTAGAGGATGATGAAAGTAAACAGATCAACACAATAAGATGTCCAGAGGAAAGGAGAGTAGAGGTTCAAGCTTTAGTACAAAAACATGCAGAAGTAGTGGGGGTAGAAGCAGCATATCAGGAGCAGGTGAAGGCGAAATTAAGTAAAGATGGCAAGTTTGTTTTTAATCAAGTAGATTTAAGGGATTCATTCTGGCGGATTCCATTACACAAGCATTCTAGCAGGTACAGAGGATTTTCCGTAGAGGGAAAATTTGATAATTGTAAAGTAGTATCGTTTGGTTTGTCGGCAGAAAGGGAAACAACAATAAATGAGAAACAGACAAGTGTAGGGACTGAAGAAGAAGTAATATTTAAGAGTCAGGATAATAGGGATGATAAGTTTATTGTATGTGAGATAATAGGGAGGATAAGTGTAGATATAGAAGGGGGAGAGATAGGGATGAAGAGTATTAGGATGGTGAGAAGGAAGACTTGGAGGGTCAAGAAGAGAGTTAGATTTAAATAGGATAAGAATAGAAATAGGATAGGGATAGAAGTAGGTGTTTATAGAAAATAAAGCTAAGTATAGGATAAATATGGGAGATAATTAGGAATAGGTTTAGGATGAGAATAAAGAGTAAATGTAGGAAGAAAATAAGATAGGTTAAGTGTAGATGTTTCATAGAAGATTAGTGGAGAGTTAGGAATAGAGTAAGAGTAGGATAGGTATATAGGATTAGGTAGGGGGAAGTAAAGTATAGTGAAGAGTAGTTAAAAGTTAGGAATAGGATAGGTATATAGGATGTATATAGGATTAGATGGATAAGTAGGATGAAGTTAGGGATAATTTCAGTTTATAGAAGTAGGTGAGAGTTAGGAATAGGATAGGGATATAGGATAGGTGTAAATATTTTTTTGGATTGGAGACAAAGTAGGTAAGTTAGATAGATAAGGATAGAGAGAATAGGCAAAATTTTGTAAAGATTTTTTGGCAGTCTAAATATTTGATATTTGCATTCAAATAAGTGGGATTATTTGTATTCAAATAGGGGGAAAATACTCATATTTAGACCAGGGTAGAAAATTAAATAATCAAATCAAATAATTTTAATTACCGTGTATAAGGAATTTCATTAAATAATACGCTTTATTAAAACCTTGAAGCATAAATAAACTCGGTCGTTTCAGTAAAAATAAGAAATTTAAATTATCTATAAGACGCTTTACATCAAAAGAAGCAGTATTGAAAAGCGCAGTGGATAATTTAATTATTCCTAAACAAATGGAAATTACGTGCAAAGTTTATATTAATTAACCCTATTTTAAGTAACCGGTAGTAAAACAAAGTGTACATATAATAATTAATATTTAAGTTGTATTCGCTAAAAATGAAAGGATAGAAATCAATTTAATTGGAGTTAATTAAACCGTTAATAACATAATACCTATAGAAGCTTGTGAAAACCCAATAATAGTCAAATCGTAGGAAGGTTATTTAAAATGTTACGTTTGAACACCCTCGTGTTTTTAAAAGGCAATTTCAAGTTAATTTGTTTGGATAAACATGTTGATTCTAAGGATATTGGAAACGATCAGATGCTTTAGCAGGAAATACAGAACACCTGCGTATTTTTAAAAAGCTCATTCTGCGTAAATTTGGCAAATAATTAATGTTTCAAAGAATCTTGGAGAAACCGGGACTTAGTATTCACGAGAATGTGCGATACGGGTTTATTAAACCCAGATAACAGTCCGCGTGGACTAAAATATAATCGATAATGAAGAGTGTCAAGTTGCACCAATACGAACAGGTTAGAGAAGGAAAGAAAATGCGTCAAGCAAAGACACATATTGTAAAGGGCGGGATTTAAGCAACGTCAAGGGGTTGCGATTGGTTAAAAATAGGATGCATATATCAGAGGTAGAACAACAATTTCTGTATAAAAGTAATTAGTTTTTCTCGGACAACTTTTGCGGGCCGTGTTGAAATTTTCTGAGATCTCAATGGGGTGAGGACTAAATTCATAAAAATCGACGGCAGGCTACAGACTGGGAACGAGAATGAGGAATTCGTTGGAATTACCCGTTTTAGGGAACAAAGCGACGTGTCGGCTATTCGCTATATATACAGGCGGGAATATGTGTTTGCTCTCTTAGACTCTTAGACTTTCGACGATTCGATGCGTTAAAAGCTCGTGCATCCGCGACTTGATATTAAACAGTGCATTTTAGTTTGATTAAATAATTTAAAGTGTGCTAGTATATTTTGTGACTCAAAATAGTTGGTTATTTTACGTGCTAACATGAATGTACTTCAGTGCACTTAGATACAAGGTAATAAAAGTTTATTATCACGGTACCAATTAGTAAAATTTACAACGACAAATGTATACCCAAAAGTAGGCAGTTTTGGCGTATATTGGTAATATTGGTAAAGGAAGTATGAATTTCTTTGCTATTTTGCGGGGTGTTAATGACTAAATGGTTCGTAAATGTGTCTGCATCCACTGAACCAGAGGCAGATATACACAGATGAGTTCCGGAAAAGCCTAGAAACAACTTTAAATTAATGGTGATGGAGAACATTTTTAAAGCGTTGACAACTTGAAGCTGTAAATAGAATCCGGTTGGAATGGTGTGATTTACAAAAGGGACGATTACACTGAAGCTACGAGGACAATAACCTTCAGGTAAATTGTACTATTTTGTTTGACATTTTTGTGTGTATTGAATGACTTTATAATTGATTTACTTTAAATGGACATTAGTGGAATTTTTCTAACCATAAAAATTTAATTTTAAGATGAAATTTGCTTGTTTAAGTAAAAGGGTATTTTGTTTTGATGTTCGGGAATAGGATGAAACTTTGGGTAGGTCTTTGAGCTCAATTAGACAAACCTGGTTAATTAACGTAAAGGGGTGGTAGATGCTCCTTTATACTCAGACTCCGGTCTGCTTATCTTGTTATATTAATTAGTAGGCATCCAACAAGGACTTTAATTTTGGATGCACAGTAAAATGATAATAAAATTAATCCGAAATTCTTTTTAAAACTGAATTTTATGTTCAAATTTAATTTGAAAATTTAATGTATTCTGAATATTGATGTAAATAGAGTTAACGTTGATGTTTGTGGTAGGAATGTGTTGTTTAATTTTTATGATTGAGAATGGAAGTTATCTAGAAGAGCAGCCGAGGCGATTAACAGAAGGAATCAACGGACCAGGTAATTTAAAGGTTTCACAGCATTCTTGACGCCCAAACTGTGGGGCTCGAATGTTTTTAAAGGGCCAGTACCTGCACAGATGAGAGGTTACACAGCAATATATATAATATATATATATATATATATATAATTCCACTTTTTACAATCGAATTTAGTACTTGCAAACATGCGTGTTGTGAAACAATCAACACCTTTAACCATAAACAATAATGACATTGACGTGCAATCCTTAGCTAAAAAGAAAAAACATAGCGTTCTTCTGCCTTCATCTATTTGATGTCTAGTTGTTGGTCCATCAAATTGCGGTAAAACCAACGTTATGATTGGGTTGATAGAACATTCTAATGGTTTAAAGTTTGAAAACGTATATGTTTATTCTAAATCACTTTATCAACCAAAGTATCAATACCTTGAAAGTCTACTGCGACCAATAAAAGGGATCAAATATTATACACTTTCCAGTTCTGATAATATATCACCATTTGATGCTCGAAATAATTCTATATTTGTTTTTGATGATGTAGCTTGCGATAAACAAGCTATCATTAGGGAATACTTTAGTATGGGGCGTCATAAACAAGTGGACAGTTTTTACTTTTGTCAAAGTTATACTCGTATACCTAAGCACTTACTACGTGATAATGCTAATCTTTTAGTTTTATTTAAACAAGATGATTTAAACTTAAAACACATATATGACGATCACGTCAATACTGACATGAAGTATGATAAATTCCGTGAAATATGTGCTGCTTGTTGGCAAGACAAATACGGTTTCTTAGTTGTAGACAAAGATAGTGATCCAGGTCAAGGAAGGTACCGAATAGGTTTTGATCACTTCATACATATTTAAACCTTGAGAGACGCAGTATCGTTAGTATCGAAGAATTTATTTATTACAATAAACCTTTTACGCAATGAACAAGGAGGCGATAAAACTTAAAAGAATTTTAATTAAGAAAAGAAACATTGTAAAAAACAAATTGCGCCAGTTAAAAGATAATGAAGTCGTCCAAGTGGAATCAATCTTACCCATAACATCGCGATTAGAAACTATTGCTAATAAACTGGATGGGGAAAGTGTGGTAAAGAAAGAAAAATTTAAAGAAGAAGAAGAAGAACTGCCTCATAGCAGTGTAAAAAAATTAAACCTAAATTGCTAGAAAGGAACGTTGACTATATTGATTCGCCGGTTATTGCTCAGCATATACCGAATATAAAAAATGATGCCATAGAGGAAGATGATGATGATGATGTTGAGAATGAATACGAAGCAGAAGTTAATCGAAATGCACAAGAAGCCCAGGAATATATACAAAGCTTTGCCGATTCACCTGGTATGACACATTATCTTGAACAGCTACATCCGCTACCTCGAGAATATATTTACAATATGTTTAAAGATGTTAAGAACGAATTTGATCATAAATATGGTATTAGGTTTAACCCTGATTCAAATGGTCTTATGATAGGCAATTCTAATTTCGCGTTGGATGATGAAAATGTTCTAATAAATGATTTGAAATATAAAGGTACTCCTGGATTATACGAACTACTGTTTAAAAAATATTCTGTCGGGTACAGTCCGCAAGATCTAAAGTCGTACCTTGATATTGTGAAAAGAACAAATGCTAATAGAAGATATTATTCTGAAACAGAACAAATTCAGGGTAATACTTCATATAAGTACAAAAATATAATATCTACATTAAACATACTTCCCAAACACCCGTAGACCTAGAACATTACCCTATAGAAAGCGTCTTGGAGACGGTATGACAATGGAAGTATCAAATAACGCTATAGATTATTTATATTGGAATGATCTCAATGAACTTGTTGATAGATTACGGCTTTTAGTTTCTTCTCAGACTGCTGGACACACAGGTCACGGCAACGAAATAAATTTGATCATTGAAGAATTGTGTGAGGCGAAAGTGATTAGATGATATGACAACTGACAAATTTGGAAGGCACTTACATAACCGTAAAATAGATATAAGTGAACAGGAATATGAAAACAAAAATGAAGGTTTTGAAACCTTGATTGAGTACAAGTTACATATGCTACATTACACGGTAGTAGCAACGTTTTACTCTAGTACATTCCTCGACGGTGACAAGACATTCCTTATTTTCAACATTAAACATAATTATGAATTTCCTTATGACGAAGCAGTCATTGAGAATATTAAAGGATACCCGCAAGACATTGAAATTCTTATAAACGAAAAAAGTTATGTAATTGCACAGTTACAAGGATTTTTGCTTAAACGTATGGATGTAATCAGCTTTCGTGACAGCGGTGCTATCATAAACAATACCACAATGTTTCTTGATTTTATATTAAAAGTTCCTTTCAAAGCAAGTGGAGCCCACGACATTCAAACATAGAAGTATTTATTAATTGTATTTAATAAATCCTGATTAGAAAAAAGTGTTATGATAGTTGCTCAATCAAAAGTGAAAGAGGATATAGTAAATGAACTTCATAAACCAGCAAGAATAAATTTCAAGAGACGCAAAGTGATAGTAAAAGGTTTAAATGACGTTCTTCAGACCGATTTGATTGAAATGCTACCATATTCGCAAACAAACAAAGGATTTAAATACATATTAGTAGTTATTGATTGTTTCTCCAAATACGTATGGGCTGTACCACTTAAAAGTAAAACGGGTATTGATGTTACTGCTGCAATGAAAACAATTTTAAATAAATTTAAAAATCCACCAAGAAATTTGCAGTCTGATTTTGGTAAAGAATATTATAACAAACACTTTCAATCCTTAATGCAGACATATGGCATAAACCATTATAGTGTTATTTCTACAAAGAAAGCATGCATTGTGGAACGTGTAATTAGAACTTTAAAGGGAAAAATGTGGCGCTTGTTTAACCTGAACAGTTCTTACAATAGGATAAAAAATTTAAGCGATATTGTGAAACAATACAACAATACAGTTCACAATACTATCGGAGTCAAACCTGTAAAAGTTGATAAATCAAATGAAAAAACTATTCTTAAATCATCATTTACCCACATCAAACTTGCAACCAAAATACCAAAATATTCAATTAAAGACAGTGTGAGGATTAGTAAACACAGGGAAGCATTTACGAAAGGTTACACGCCAAACTGGTCAAATGAAATTTTTAAGATTAAGAACGTAAACGTAACCAATCCGACAACATATATATTAGAAGATCAAGACGAGAAAGAAATCAAATGTGCATTTTATGAAACGGAGTTGCAAAAGGTTAAACATCTAGGAATTTACCTGGTAGAAAATGTCCTAAGAAAGAGTGGAAATAAAGTCTTTGTAAAATGGTTAGGCTTCTCTAACGTACACAATAGTTGGATCGATAAAAATAATGTTTGCTAGAAGTTGTTATAATAATAGTTAATAAGGCTAACATTGTAAAATTATATTAAAATAAATAATACAGACACAATCTTTCTATTGTTTTTTATTATTATCAAACCATTCTTTTAATAAAAAGGTATTTTGTTTTGCACATTGCAGATTATTATTGCTGTGTCTACAACAATGGATGTTATATATTAAACGATTGTTGATTTTTAACTCTGATAGCTTAGGGCAACCTAGTGCAAGATATCAGTTACAAAGTTTTGCATTATATATGTTTCAATCAATTTCTTTTTTCTAGACCCTTCACAAATACTTCTTCACCGGGTCGGATAATTTGCTTCAAATAAAGCGCTATATATGATGACACCATTCCAGCCATTGAAGATTCATCCCAAGAAAGACAAGGAATATTCAATTCCTTGTCACCCAGTCGTTATGTTTTATATGATCTTGACTCAAACAACTAGACTGCATTGGCAGTTTAAAAATTTGATGCCAAACAACAAGTCCAAAACTGCAATTTCTTTGCACACAAACTCGTTTTTCTTGTATTTAAATCCCTGAATATCAATTATATACATGTTTGTATGTAAATATATGCAGTAAACTTCGACTAATTAAATTAATATTAGGAGCAATCTCCTTATATAGCAGATTACCACCATCTGCGTACTCTGCCAACCCACTTTTCAACTTATCACAAGAGTGAACACATTTTGAATTGAAACCGGCCCATGTGTATATGCAGCCTCTAAACATAAATAAAAAACATAAATCAGAATCCACTTTAATTAAACACAATTGACTTGAATGCGATATTTTGCATCTGGCACACTTTATAACTTCTCGCTAGAAAACCAAATTCAAAACATCTACACACATTTTCTCTGCACTTACATTTTTCAACATACGTGTGTTTTGAAGTATGTATGTTCCATTGAAAGTAATATAAAGCCGATCCTAATTCAAAACGTGCCCACAAGTATTTTACATTTGAAAGTATATAAGAATTCATGTTTTCACATTTTACATTAAAAGTATATAACGCCGATCCTAATTCAAAACGGTGCACGTGTGTACTTCTCGCTACAAAACCGAATTCAAAACAGCTACACACATTTTTCTCTGCACTTACATTTTTCAAGATTTGTGTTTTGAAGTATGTTTCATTGAAAGTAATATAAAGCCGATCCTAATTCAAAACGTGCTCACAAGTATTTTACATTGAAAGTATATAAGAATTCATGTTTTCACAACTATTTTACATTGAAATGTTTTCACAACTATTTTTACATTGAAAGTATATAAGGCCGGTCCTAATTCAAAACGTTTCACGTGTATTTTACATATGGAAAATACGTCTGAACACGTTTTGAATTAGGACCGGCCTTACCTCACTATTGTCCCATACGCATTCTATTTCTTCAGAAACTCGCCCAATTCTTTCTTGCATTTGTGCCTTAATTTCAGCGATGGTTTGGTTCGTTTCCTTCAGTCCATTACTAAGAATTTTGATTTCATTCCCCAATTTCTCGCTGTTTTCATCCATTTTTGTTGTATTTATTTTTATGGCTTCCTCACTCCTGTCCATCTTATTGTTTAATGCCATTAAGATCTCCATTATTTTGGTTTCTTGTGAAGTTCGCCTTTCTTCAATAGAACTGGTTTCCTGAATTATCACGCTCTCCTGGGATCCTATTTACACACCTTGTTGTCTTAGAGCTTCCCTTGTTTCCCGTATTCTTTTATCCATTATTATATTTACTCTAAACTTTTAAATACTAAATAAATCTACCTCACTTTAATTACTGTACAAATTTCTTGATTTTTCGCTAATTGAAACTCTTTAAATCTCCGGTTTAATTTAATTAATTTGTTTTAAATCTCGCGATCGTATTTTTAAATTTATTTTTAATTTAATTCGTGCTTCTTAATCTCAGGTTGTATTTTATCGTGGTAAAATCGAGTCTTCACATTGTTGTGACATATTAATATTGCTATGAATAAACAGGAATTGGAATTATCGGCGTCTCACGTTGGGCGCCATATTTTTAAATCGGGGTCTTTTTAATATATATTTCCTACTCATACTTTTAAATCGGGGTCCTTTTAATTCGTATTTCCTAATTCTATTCTTATTGTCTATTCTATATCCTAAAAATCTAACCCTACTTTGAAAAAATTCACACTTTCCTAAATTCAAAATCAAACGAGCTATATTCAGCTCTAACAATATCCTATCTAAATGTACGTAGTGCTCCTCTACACTATCACTAAATATCAATACTTCATCCATATAGTGGATACTAAATTCCTCGTACGGTCCCAAAATATTCTTCATCACATTCTCTAATGCATCCGTACTCGAGGACAAACCAACCGGGACCACCCTAAATTGATATATCTTTCCTTCTACCGAAAAACCCGTATACTTCCTTGATTCTCGCGCTAACTATGCGTCTTCGTGTGTCTATTTGTGTCACTTAAAACTACTTATACTTTATATACAGGGTGTTGACCGCTTACTATTTACAAACTATCTCCATTTCTCGCTTTTCTTTACTAAATAAATGCAGTTTTCTGCTTCCTAGGGTAATTTCTAATTCTTAAACGACCTTTACTATAAAGTACACCCTTAAACAACCCCTTATCACAGCAATATATATTGATAAATGGTACGTAATGACTTCCAAAACAGATACATAGCAAACGATGTGACTGCATATATACCGTTGTTACTTCCATTTTCGGAAGTCATAGCAATTTGTAGAAATTTTACACTTTTCAGACCATTTCACAAAATTTGTCTGGAGGTCACAACTGACCACCTGTACCTACAAAAAAACTTTTAGTTCACTTGTATATCGCTGGCGCTAGTGTCGTGTTTGATACCTTACATACGTCAAGCACGCTGCAACTTCCATTACATGTTAGCTACCTTAGTACCTCCAAAGACCGCGGTAAATGCGACAACGTTGCTCACTACATATCTTGAAACATAAATGCAGTTTAGCATTTATTCAGAAAGCCGATTAAGAAAGTTTTAAATAAAGGTGATGAAGAAATGAATTTAATTAGCCAGCTAAATGATACAATTAGCTCTAACTAGTAGGGATATTTAAAATTTAAATTATTATGACCATTTATTAACGATTCTTTTATATTACAAATAGTGTAATATTAACATTATGCATTCTGTTAGTACAGCTGACTTACATTCTAAATTAATGTTTAACATTCTTATGTAAAGTATAATATGAATTCTACGAATAGGAAAAATATCTTTAAAAACAAGTGCACTTTTTATGTTTGTTTATGGGGATTTTAAAGAAATGTTAAACTCCTATAAAATTTTGCTTGCCTAGTTAGTGTAAACACCTATGGTATTTAGCCATTTACAAATATACATTAAAGTATAAGTTGGGTAGATTGCCGCATGTCTATTAATGCTACCTGATTATACTTTATCGGGAAATTGAATTTTTATAAATTTCAGATGGCAATGAGTTTTAGGTATTGTTATATTCTGCGTATTTAGCACAATTATGTTTAACTAAAAAGTACCTTTTAAGCAGACTTCACAGAACCATGCATTAGTTTGGTTAAGAGGTATGGGAAAGATTTATAGTTAATATTTAGGTCAAGCCCAATTATATTTTTAATTATTCAGCATTTTATTGTGTCTGGCATTAATACGATAATATACTCTAGGAAATTAAGGTAGGTGCCTTGCATTTTTCGAAAAATTCAGGAACGCAGTTTGAATGCATTTTATGTTAGTGTAAGCCATTAGAATGATGTCTAATACAAATTAAACCAAATCATTTCTTTATTAATATTTTTAAACAATTGCCAAAGATGTGAAAAACACGTTTCTAGATGATATACCGAACGTTATAACATTTAAAGAAAAAAGTTTCAAATGACAAATGTTAGCCTTAAAAACGCCTACAGAATGAGTGGTAATAGTTTAAAATCAGTTAATTTGTTCACTTGTAGATGAATTTAAAGTACCTAAAATACCACTTTCTTAAATATGCTGTTGTTTAAACAGTAATTGAGATATTTGGCTAACACTAATTGGAAAGTATACCTCTAAGGGCTTTTAAGATACCATTAAAATTTTATTGAAAAAAATTTACTGGTTTTCTTAATAATTCATTTGTTTATTAAAAAACTTTTTTTCTCAATGGAATTTCTATAGAATTGGCCTATTGAAGGTTTAAATAAATTAAGGAAATTTACTCTGAAAGAGTCACACCATAACGTACTGTTACGAAAATATTGAATATTTACAGCTGAGCTGCAGGAAAACGGCTCTAAAGTGAAAGCATGTTTTTTGATATAAACAAACTAGCGTACCAAAAACCATTCGAAAGATGCTTTTCTCTTGAAACTTCTCCGGGAAAAGAATTTCATCTAATTTGAAGGTGAGAAGGAAATAATTTTTATTTTTAAGAAATCCCTGCTCCTATAATTATTAGCATTTTTAATTGAATTTTAAATATGGTGGAACGAACGAGTTAAACTATTTGTACGAAACTCCTTACATTCGATTTTCCAATGCTCCACCAGAAGGTACTACAATGGCCAGAAAGCGAGTTTTCTTAATATGGAAAATTTTGAATTTTGCCGAATCCTTGCTGTTCCAAGCAAGGTAGGGATCTTTAATGTGCGTGACAACACTCACAGACGGGACCTCCATTTTACCTCTCAACCAAACGAGGGCGTATTATTTTTGTGAAAAATGTTCGCCTAACATTTTTCAAGCGGACCGTGTTGGGATTTGAACCCGGGACCTTGGGTGTAGTAGTCACACGCATACCAACTACGCCAAGGAGCCGCCTGTACGAAACTCCACGCTTTTGTACACTCATTGTTATTAATGACAGTTTTGTACAAAGTGACGGTCGCTCTTGTAATAGCGCCGGGTGACAATGTGGGAGTAGTACCGCTCGTTCGAGTGTCAATAAATGATTTTAGCTCGCGTGACAAAATCGCTGCAACTTTTAATATCGCAGCAATAAATTGACATTTTGAGATTATTTTTTTAAATTTGGGTACGTTTTACTATTGATTTCAAATGTCGTATTGAAAATTAAAAAAAAAAGTTTTTTACATCTGAAATTTAATATTATTTATTTATAATAATTATTTTTTATAAAAAGATTAGCTTTTCAAATTTATTTTTAGACTAATTTCATTACATGAAATAAGGATAAGAATGAATGCGAAAAGCTAATTATTTATATAAAAAATAATTATTATAAATAAATAATGTTAAATTTCAGCCGTAAGAAACAAATGTTTAAAATTTTCGATACATTTGCAATCAGCAATAAAAGTACTCCAATTAAAAAAAAATTATTTCACTATATAAATTTGTTGCTGAGATATATAAAGTTGCAACAAATTAGTTGCGAGAGCTCAGAATCTTGTATCAACGTCTAAAAATAAAAATTATTTTCCACCATTCTAAAGTCAGATGATTTTTTTTCGAAAGAGCTTAATGAGAAATGGTTTTCCCCTTGATTCAATAGAATATATATTACACAATGTTTGCTAATTTGCTTGTAGCGAAAATAATGCATTCCCTTTAAAGCTGTTTTTTGAAACTTAACTGTAAAAAATCACTTTTCCCATAACAATACGTTATGGTTTGACTTTTTCTGAATAAATTTCTTTAATTTATTTACATCTTTACAGACCAATTCTGTAGAACTTCTAGTGAGAAAGAATTTTTTTATAAAACAAATGAATTATTAACAAAACTATTAAATGTTTTTCAATGAAATTGTAATGGTAACTTAAAAGTCCTTAGATGTATACTTTTCAAATGGTTTCAGCTGAGTATATCATTTATTGTTTAAACAATAGCAGATTTAAGAAACTGGTATTTTAGGCATTTTAAATTCATTTGTAAATAAACAAATTAACCAATTTTAAATGGTGACCATTCATTTGTAGGTCTTTTTAAGGCATACCACCTTTCATTTGAAACTTTTTTCTATGTTTTCTATGTTCCGTCAATCATTGAAAAACGCGTTTTTCACACACTTTTGGCGATTGTTTAAAAATATTAATATTGAAATAAAATGATTGTATTCGTATTGCACTACATTCCAATGGCTCACATTAACATAATATGCATTCAAACTGTCCCTTAATTTTTTTCAAAATTTTTCCTAATTTCCACGAACTAAATAACGGTATCGTTTAAATTTAATAGTATTATAATTTTGCAAACATTTGACGTCATTTTTCCTAAAGATGGGTTAAAATCGTAGATTTAATGTATGTAACTATTCACATCTAAATAACTACTTTATTGTAAATGTAATCCATGTAAAACTGTTATTAGCTAGATAGGCCAGCGCAACGCACATTTTGTGTGAATAGTATAATTATAAAGTCAAAATCCAGCCAAGTATAATAAAAGTAAGAAGTAGCATGTCCAGCAATGTGGTCTGTAGTAATTAAAATAGAGTAAAAAAGTATTAAGAAAAGTTGTTATAGATCACTCAAAAATCCAAAATAAATACGGAATTTTGTAAAACAATTTTCTTTTTAAATTTTCGCCATTTTTTTGCCCTCATTAGATAATAATTTATTATTGTAGTAATAAGCATGCCATGAACAAGCAAACAATTCCAAAATTTTATTTAACATTAACAAACAAAATTTAACAACGATTTACCTTGTGTTCTGGTTTCATGGCACCCTTATTATTGCAACAACAAATTATTATTTGGACACACACACGTGTGTAGTTAGCACCCCGTTTTTGAAAAAGTGTGATTTTGAAAGTTGTTCCAGGTTGTTTTAAACTTGTACTACATTGTTTTCATACGACATTATTTTATTCAAACGATTCTTTATAAAAAACGAAAAAAAAATTCTTATTGGCACCCCTTTTTTCGAAAATTGAAGATTTGTCCCTTGCCATACGGTGTTTTGTTTATTTCAAACATAGTTGCAAAAGGACAATTCGACATTTACATACATTTTTAATAAAAATGATTCCGATATTTAAAACCATATCCTAAATTATACACGCATGCAATGCTAATCGACTATTAAGGTAAAACGGTTCAATCAATTTAAGTACGAACAATGCAATCTCCTATTTGAAGCATATACAACAGTCAATATTCTCATTATAATATAAAAATGCTTTCGGAAATATAGGCAACAGTGTTGGAAGTAAAAGAGTAGCAAAGGTATTACGTTTACCAATCGTCTACATATATATAAAAGGAAGTGGTTACATATCTTGAGTAGGCGAACATATATAAATAAAAATTTAAATCAAAAACCTTTTCCCCTTTTTTGAAAGTTGTAATCAGGAAATTCCCTTCAATGAATATATGTATTCAAAATAGAAATTGGACTTTTGGAAAAAGCGGAAGTAAGGTAGTCTCTTGCGTATTATGGAAGTCACAACTTAACAACCATTAATATATATATATATATATATATATATATATATATATATACACATATATATACACATATATATAGGGTGTAACCATGAATATACGTAAATTTCCTTTTTCCGAATTTTTTTATATTTTGGTGGGATTTATTTGTAGAATTTGGGTTTTAATGACCTCACGTGAACCCTTATCCCGTCTATATATATTGCTGTGAAACCTCCAAAAAACCTCACCAGAGTAAAAAAAAATATTCGAACCTCTCGAATTTGGCACCCAGATTTGCTGTGATTCTCGCCCTGTTGAATCTCTTCAGATAGTCGCCTCTTTACTCTTTCCGCCTCGGCTGCTCACCTAGTTAAAACTTTCATCCTCATTCATAAAAAAAAACAAACACGTTCCTATTACAAACATCAACGTTAACTCTATTTACATCAATATTCATAATACATTAAAATTTCAAAATTAAATTGTAGCATAAATTTTAGTATCATAAAATTTCAAGATTAAATTTGTCATCATTTTAATTTGCATCCAGAATTAAAGTCCTTGTAGGATGCCTACTAATTAATTTAACAATATGTGCAGACCTAAGTCTGAATACAAGGGAGCATCTCCCACCCCTTTACGTTAATTAAACAGGTTAGTCTAATTGAGCTCAAAGACAGACCCAAATTTTCATCATAATCAAGAACATAAACTGCTAAATACTCCTTTCTACTTAAACAAGAAAATTTTACTTTAAAATTAAAAGTTTGTTGTTTGTACAAATTCACTACTGTCCATTTTTTAGCAAACAAATTATAAAGTTATTCAACACACACCAAAACATCGAAAATCGAACAATGAAGCATAAGTTACCTGAAGGTTAATGCACTCGTGGCTCCAATGTACATCGTCCTTTGTTAATCACACCATTCCAACTGGGTTATGTTTACGGCTTCTGATTCTGAACATATTTAAAATTTTCTACACCACCATTCATCTAAAATTGTTTCAGGGCTTCTCAGGATTCATCTAAGTATATCAAAATCTTGTTTTGTGGATCCAATCACGATTACGAATAACATTTAATTATTAACACCCCCGAAAAATAGCAAAGAAATTCCTAATTCTTTCACGCTATACCCCAAAACTGCCTACTTTTGTTTATTCATTTATCGTTACAAATTTGGATAATAATTGGTACAGTAATACTCGCAAATATAACTAGACTTTATTACCTTGTATCTTCTTTTCTAAGTGCACTAATGCATAATAACTTGTATCGTAGCACGTAAATAGCAAACTATTTTAAAGTATTCAATAATCACCAAAATATAAGAGCAAACTGTTTAAAGTATTGAATCAAAATCGAAAATCTAAGAGAGCACTGTTTAAAGCATCGAATAATCAAAAATCTAAGAGAGCGAAACTGTTTAAAGTCCGGGTTTATATAATAGCCCGCCCGTATGTCGGTTTTGTCCCGCGACGGCCAGTTTTCAGAATTTCGCATGCTCTGTTCCCTTCTCGACAGTCCGGCACGCGGTTCTATAAAATTTGCACACGCGCCAGTTGAAAATCTAAGAAATTTTTCACACGGCACGCAACGCGTCCGAGAATAACTAATTAATTTTGTATAGAAATCGTTACGTTTACACCTCTCATATTTGCATCCTATTTCCACCAATCGCAAACCCAGTGACGTTGCTCAAATCACGCCTTTAATTATCCGTGTCTCTGTCTTGCGCATATTATCCGTCTCTATCTACCCTGTTCTGAGTGGTACAAATCGATATTCTTTATTATCGGTTATTTCAATCCACGTGAATTCGTAAGTAAAATAACCCCGTATCTAGCCTTCCCGTTAAAACATCCGACCGTTTCCAATATACCTAGAAGCTGCATGTTTATCCAAACAAATTAATTAGAACTTTGATATTTAAAAATACGCAGATGTTCAATCGTAATACTTTAAATAACACTTCTACGATTTGAATATTATTGGGTTTTAACAGCTTTTATGCATATAATACCTTAATAATCGTTCAATTAACTCCAATTAAAATAATAATGAATGGCATTGACTTCTACCCTTTAATTTTTAGTGAATACAAATTAAATATTAATTATTATTTGTACACTTTGTTTAATACCTGTTACTTAGAACTTGAATTAATTAATATAAATTTTGCACGTAATTTCTATTTGTTTTAATACTTGGAACAATTAAATTACATACAAGTTGAGTGTTTTAATTCTGCTTCCTTTTTATAGAAAGCGTCTGGCGAATAATTTAAATCCCTTATTTTTAATGAAACGAATAAATTTTTATGCTCCACGGTTTTTTAATAAAGCGTATTATCTAATAAAATTCCTTATACACGGTGATTAAAATTATTTGATGTAATTAATTAATTTTCTACCCTGGTCTAAATTTGAGTATTTTCCCCCTATTTGAATACAAATAATCCCACTTATTTGAATTCAAATATAAAACATTTAGACTGCCAAAAAAATTTACAAAAAAAATGGCCTATCTCACTCTACCCTTATCTTTCTAACTCTCACCTAATTTATATCCAATCCTAAAAATTTTTACACCTATCCTATATCCCTATCTTATTCCTAACTCTCACCTAATTTTATAAACTGAAATTATCCCTAACTTCATCCTCCTTATCCATCTAATCCTATATACATCCTATATACCTGTCCTATTCCTAAATTCTAATTAATCTTCACTATACTCACTTACCTCTACCTCATCCTTTATACCTATCCTATTCTTATTCTATTCCTAACTCTCCACTAATCTTATAAGAAATATCTACACTTAACCTATCTTATTTTCTTCCTACATTTAATTTTTATTCTCATTTTATATACCTATTTCTAACTATCTCCCATATTTATCCTATACCTAGCTTTATTTTCTATAAACACTTACTTCTACTCTTCTATATACACCTATTTCTATCCCTATCTATTTAAATTTTACTCTATTATACACCTATCTACTCTCTATTCTATATCTATACTAAAATTCACCTATCTCTATCCTTTGTTCATCAAGTTATTTAAATCTAACTCTCTTCTTGACCCTCCAAGTCTTTTTTCTCACCATCCTAATACTCTTCATCCCTATTTCTCCTCCTTTTATATCTATACTTATCATTCCTATTATCTCACATACAATAAAGTTATCCCTATTATCCTGACTTTTAAATATTGCTTCTTCTTTAGTCCCTACACTTGTCTGTTTCTCATTTCTTATTGTTTCCTTTTCTGCCGACAAACCAAACGATACTACCTTAAAATTATGGATTTTTCCCTCTACGGAAAATCCTGTGTACCTTCTAGAATCCTTGTGTAATGGAATCAGCCAGAATGAATTCCTTAAATCTAATTTACTAAAAACAAACTTGCTACTTAACCTCGTCAAAAGTGTGTCCATGGATGGTGGACAATGGAATTGCGGTTTGGTCCATTGGTTAATTTTTCGTGCATCTTTATTTAATTCTGCATTCACCTGCTCTCGATATGCTGCTCTTGCTTCTACCTCCACTAATTCTGCATGTTTTTGTAATAAAGCTTGAACCTCTACTCTCCTATCCTCTGGACATCTTATTGTGTTGATCTGTTTAACTCCATTATCCTCTACCTCTACTACATTAATACTCAACCCCGTGTCATCCTCTGTGACTTCATAACTGCCCTTCCATGGCACTAGCCTATCCTTAATCCTTACTACCTTCCTTTCCATATCTATCAAAACCCCTAACTGCATCATACAGTCAACACCTAAAATGCTCTGAAACTTCAGTCCAGGTACGATTACAAACTCCTGTTCACAGCTTAAACCTCCTATATTTATCCTAAGCACCACAACACTATTCACTACAGCAAACTTCTTTTATTTGGAGCTACTAAATGGCTACGCTTTATAGGCATAATTCTATCACAAACCTTATCCCTAATTTTGCTGACGAATTCCTCCGATATTAAACTCGCCTCTGCCCCTGTATCAAGTAATACTTCTACATTATTCTCAAAAATTCCTATATTAATAATTGGCAAACATAATTTTTCTACAGTTTCTGGCTCTATTTCCTCCTCAATTTTGAAAAATTCACGTGGATGTTCATACACATTTACACAGAAATCTAGTGGTCTGTCGCGTTCTAAAAATCCTGTCTCGTCCTGTTTTCCGTGCTTGGTCCTGGCTGTCCTTCTACAACCTGTTCGTACGTCCTCCTCGTATTCATATCCGTGTCCCTGTCTCTATTCGGCGTGCTCGTCACAGTCCTGTTTACTTCCGGTAAACTGTTCTGTCTCATGTAACTAGGTCTTGGCGTCGGTCTCCTAGTCGCACTATTACTTCTGTATTCCTGTCCTCGTCGTTCCCAATTCGGTCGAAAATTTCTATGGTAGTCAGGCCGTCTCGCAAAATTCTGTGTCCTGTTGTCAAACCTAACCGTGTTAATGTTCCGTTCCCGTATCTCTCTTGTCCGTCCTACACATACATCGTCATATCTCTGTAAATACTCCAAAAATGTCTCCCGTTCTGTGATGTTTTGTAAGGCCACGTGTTGTCTGATTTCCAGTTCAAAATGTCGTGATAGGTACTTGATTATTTGTCTGTCCGTCAATGGTGGATGAAGTTGTTTTGCCACACTGTATTTGCGGATGGCATATTGCTCCCTAGAACCTGTAAACTCTCCCTTAAACTTTCCTGTAATCAAATCGTCCCTAATCTGATCCTGTTTGTGATCACTCCAGTAATGTTGTAAAAATTTGTTTTCAAAGTCCTGATATGTCTCTATGTCCTGTCCTACTAAATTGTACCATGCTTCCGCATTGTCCTTCAATAAAGCCTTTATCGTATTCAGTTTAGTCTGTTCGTCAAATAAGTTTCCCACTAGATTTCTTACACTATTAATAAAATTGTGGATTTACCCTGTTATTGCCATAAAATTTCATATGTTGGTCCAATGATACGCCACCTGTATAATATCTGGGACCATCCCCCGTTAAACTTGACATGTTGTATTTAATACTACTAACTTCACGTTCTACCCTGCCTAACTGATCCCTACATGAGTTCGTTACTTAAGTCATTTTCATATTTATTTTTTCTTCACAAAAAATACGTACTTCGGACCTTAGATTTCTCATTTCCTGTCGAAGACCTGTAATGTTTTTCTCATTTCTATCAACCCTACTTTCTACTTCCCCCATTATCACGGTAAGACTATTTTTAAACTCTGTAAATTCTTTAGTAGATTGCTCAATTTTTCCGCTTATCTGCTCTAATTTTCGGTTGGACTCCTCCCTTGATCTATTCGATTCTTCCCTAGCTCTATTAGATTCATCGCTTAGCTATTCTAATTTTCTATTGGATTCCTCCCTAGCTAATCGCATTTCCTCTAACATTCTCATCATTAACTCATTTCCTTGATCCCCTGATTCCGTCCTCGACTGATCTCTACTGCCTCCAGCTTCTTCCATTTTCGAATTTTTTTTACACAATGCACTATCGTCACTTCCAATTTCCACTCCTTGAGTCCTTAACCACTTCTTTCTCTGCATACGTTCAAATCACTCACACACACTCTAAAATACTCTTAAATTTATACACAAACAGAAACTCTCTCTCTCAGATCGCCAGTTTCCTGGAATAAAATCACAAAAAATTTTATTTGGAACTCGAGCTTCACGTTGGGTGCCATAGTTGCTGTGAAACCTCCAAAAAACCTCACCAGAGTAAAAAAATATTCGAACCTCTCGAATTTGGCACCCAGATTTGCTGTGATTCTCGCCCTGTTGAATCTCTTCAGATAGTCGCCTCTTTACTCTTTCCGCCTCGGCTGCTCACCTAGTTAAAACTTTCATCCTCATTCATAAAAAAAAACAAACACGTTCCTATTACAAACATCAATGTTAACTCTATTTACATCAATATTCATAATACATTAAAATTTCAAAATTAAATTGTAGCATAAATTTTAGTATCATAAAATTTCAAGATTAAATTTGTCATCATTTTAATTTGCATCCAGAATTAAAGTCCTTGTAGGATGCCTACTAATTAATTTAACAATATGTGCAGACCTAAGTCTGAATACAAGGGAGCATCTCACACCCCTTTACGTTAATTAAACAGGTTAGTCTAATTGAGCTCAAAGACAGACCCAAATTTTCATCATAATCAAGAACATAAACTGCTAAATACTCCTTTCTACTTAAACAAGAAAATTTTACTTTAAAATTAAAAGTTTGTTGTTTGTACAAATTTACTACTGTCCATTTTTTAGCAAACAAATTATAAAGTTATTCAACACACACCAAAACATCGAAAATCGAACAACAAAGCATAAGTTACCTGAAGGTTAATGCACTCGTGGCTCCAATGTACATCGTCCTTTGTTAATCACACCATTCCAACTGGGTTATGTTTACGGCTTCTGATCCTGAACGTATTTAAAATTTTCTACACCACCATTCATCTAAAATTGTTTCAGGGCATCTCAGGACTCATCTAAGTATATCAAAATCTTGTTTTGTGGATCCAATCACGATTACGAATAACATTTAATTATTAACACCCCCGAAAAATAGCAAAGAAATTCTTAATTCTTTCACGCTATTCCCCAAAACTGCCTACTTTTGTTTATTCATTTATCGTTACAAATTTGGATAATAATTGGTACAGTAATACTCGCAAATATAACTAGACTTTATTACCTTGTATCTTCTTTTCTAAGTGCACTAATGCATAATAACTTGTATCGTAGCACGTAAAGAGCAAACTATTTTAAAGTATTCAGTAATCACCAAAATATAAGAGCAAACTGTTTAAAGTATTGAATCAAAATCGAAAATCTAAGAGAGCACTGTTTAAAGCATCGAATAA